>LPNX010545522.1:384342-398454 GCA_001517045.1 Pseudotsuga menziesii | reverse complement strand
ATTCTTCAGTCAACAGGTTGAGGTGTCAGTCAGATCAGCCCCCTGATTGACAGTTGCACTCAGTGAGACTCAGATCTGGCTCAGCTAGACATAGATCAGTCATTGATGGACTCTCCATCAGTTGATTTCACTTGATTCCATGAGTAATTGTGCCCTCCCTGGTCTAGATGGCCTGTAAATTGTATATATCCAGGCACAGCCTCCTCTTCCAAGCTAGTTAGAGCTGGACTGAAGGGCTTGCCATTGTAACTGTGTACTGATTTTCATTTGTTGAAATAAAGAGAAGCTTTGGAGGCTCAATTGTGGATTACCTTTCATGTGTGGATTACCATTGTCTTGCTGCATTTGAGGTGAAACTGTTATTTTTCCAATTTTCTACACTTAATTATTGGCTGCCTGAATGGTTTCTGAAATCATAAGGATAGATCATTGTAAGTAAGCTTACTTACTTTCTATTTTCTGCATATGTTTGAATGAGTTCATACATGTATGTTAAAGAAGGTTATTTGCATACTGTATCATCCCTTTCTCATATGTATCTTCAGATCTGATAGTTCTGTCTGCAGGAGTTGTGTTGTAGCTTACAGGTTTTCCGTGGCTAGAAGATCTATGGTTCAGGTTTGATTCCATTGATTTCTAGCATATATTGCTAAGATCATGCCCCTCGGTGCTTCTCTACCAAGTTCCCTCAGCAGATCTGCTTCAACAACAAGCACCTTTCTTCCCCTTTCTCTCCTTTTAAAAATTATTAAACTTTCCTCAAACTGGTTACTTTAAAGGATTCTTATTAATCTGATCTATCCCATCAGGAAAAACATATATAGATCTAATTATCAATATCCCTTCCAATTTCTATATCTTAGCTTCATTTTGCATATAAAGTTCAATCTCAAGAGATCTAGCCTAAAGTACCTTATTTTTGCAAGTAATTTAGTGAAAATTCATAGCTTGCTGTTAAGGTAGTTTCATTTGCTGTTCAATAAGTCTAATATTCTGCAATATCAGTGCATTTAATTGGCTGCACAAACATCAGGCCAATATCCCAAGGAAAGCTTGCTTTCCTTGGTTTTTTTTTCGTCGATTTAGCTAGTTTAATTTCATTATTTTTTGAGATAAAGTAGGCTGACCCAAAGGTACTCTTAAAGTGATTTTGGGAATTTTTTATTCTAACATGCTCACTTTCCTTTAGCAGTTCTGATAGAGAAGAAAGGAAGCTGCTGTCCAAAGTGGCTTTTGGAGCGCTTAAGTCCCCCCAGGGGTCTCTCTTTTCTCACAAAATTATTAAATTTTTTGTATAACTATAAGATCTTGGTTTCAGCCTGTATAAGGACCAATAAAGTTCTTATTTATTATTCCTTTGATATTTTAACTTCTTTAATAAAATCATTCTTTGAATAGGCTCTTTCGATCCCATTCCCCATCCCCCCTGGGGGGATTCACGTCGGTGACCTTTTCGTCTCTTTCTGTTTATTTATTTTTTGCTAGCACTGATCTAAGTTGCAGGATAGTATAATTGATTTATTTATTAATTCCATATTCCATATTGTACAATTTCAAAGTAATCATAATACTTACCCCACGATTTCCCGATTGACCCGAAAGGGGAAAGAGATTCGTGGTAGGATTAATTAAGAAACCAGAATTGTGTAGTTGTTTTATTTTTCATCATTTGTTTATCAGCAAATTTAAAATTAACCCCTCCTCGATTCCCCAATTGAGATCCACTTGTATCGAAAGAGGTTCTTGGAGGCTTTTCTTTTAAACAAGAACACACAGCTTAAAACTTATTAAAATTTACAAGACTCCAATGTGTATGCTCTGCACTTGGATACGGTTCGTTCAATCAGTCAAGCTGTATCAAAAGCACTTGGGTGACTAGCATAATTAGGATTCACTCTCCCCAATTGACAAACCATCAGGTGAAAATCCAACACCTCGATCGAACCTTTACGGTGGCAAAATACCCAAAGGAAGCGGAAACTTCTGAAAAGTGACCTCGGGGAGCTGATCTCTATCACACCCTAACAGGTGTGTTACGAACAATAGCCCTAGAGACTCCATTTCAGCCCACATATTCCTTGCAGGTAGCCGTGAAGGTTTTGTTTTGGACATACTCCAAGTACTCTCGGGTATATCTGGAGTCCCCCCCTAGCCTAATTTAATCAACTCATACTTCATTTTTAACTTAAAACATACCAAGATGCAATCGCAAAACATTCACTCCAAGCACATGCAAGCACATTGATCATTTTGATATGACTCCATTCTAAGGCACTGGTCATGTTTGCTTTATATATATATATTGTGTATCAGCTTTGTGCTTTCGTGTGTTTATCTTCATATCTTGTCATCTTTAATTGTTTATAGTTAAAATATTCAAACTCCTAAATAACTGATTCAGTTTAACATCACCACACTAAGAAATCATCCTTAGTAACTTAATAGGGTCTACCCCCCTTGGCTTCGTTAGGAGTTGAGCCTAAACGGAGGAGTCAAGAACAAGGTGACAGCCTTGACTCAAGACTTGCCCCCAAGGACACACCGAATGGCTTGAAGATTTCTACCACGTGACCCAGGTGTGTGAAAGGCGGAAACAACCCCGAAGGGAATACAAGAAGAAAGACCGTCCCATCTTGGAAGATTCAGTGTTGGTTGGAGATTGGGAAGAGTTAGTAGAAGTAGCATTACTGGAGGTTGTTCAGCCTTTGAATCAATTAGGCCCAAACACACCTTACTATTCTCCTGTGTGGACTCCTGTTCCTTCACCTCCTCATTCTCCACCCAGACTCATGGCAGGTGTAAATGCAAACCAGCCACCTAACCCACCAAATCCACCACCGGCTTGGAAAGCCAGATCACCCTTGAACTTAACACCTCTGTTGCATGACTTACCTCAAGCTTTTGAAAAGATGCTGCCCAAGTTTGATCCGAATGAGAAGATGCTAGTAGATGACCATTTACAAAGTTTTTATTTGGCAGTAGGAGGATTAAGGACTGGGGAGCATGAGGATGTAGTTTGTAGACTTTTTCCACACACCCTTAAAGGAGCAGCAGCGTCATGGTATTTTGGTTTACCTACAAACTCTATCCCATATTGGGATACCTTTGAAAGGATTTTTAGAAGTAAGTATGCAACCCAAAAAACTCATGCAGCTCTCATGAAAGGACTGTGCGCCTTGAAGAAAGAAAGAAAAGAGAAGGTGCATAGTTTTACCCAAAGATTCGCAGCCTATCTTAAGAATTTTTCTGAAGCTGACAACCCCTTGGATAAAGTTCTGATTGAATATTATACCTCAGCCCTAGGACTCGACTTGGCCATGTTTTCCAAAATGAAGGCCAAACCTACGCTAGCAGAGACTTATGAAGAAGCGGAGAGAGTAGAGGCTGAAAAAGAAAGTATCGAAGATTATCTTGAACAGTCAGGAGAAAAAAATGTTGGGAGGAATGCTTTGTTGTTTACTAAGCCTAAAGAGGATAAATCACCAGATTTCGAGGGAATGGAAAAGATGATGCATAAGCTCTCTAATAGAATCATAGAATTGGAAAAGGAAAAGGAGTCCCAAAAGTTCTATAAGCCTTATTTGTTACGGAGAGAAATTCTTATGGCTTGGGGTGCCACAACAGACAGCTATACTCTAGAAATCAATCTTTCCCAATATGCAATAGAAATAAAAACATCTAACACTAAAGGATCGAACCTCGTACCTTATTATGGACGGTTGAAATAGATCCCCGTTGAGCTTTCCAATCTTCAGCTTGAATTGTTATAGCATGTCCTCAACAACAAGTAAACAATACAAGCATACTATATTTCATGGTGTTATATCTATTCTAGCATATATAATCAATAATGTATGAGCATTTGACATATTCCAATGGAAACAATATTCATTCAAATACACATTACTGGACAGGAAAAGATATTTCTATTAATATGAATCAGAGATTACAAGTGACAACCTCTGACTGCACGTCTGCGAACCGGAGAAACTGAATCCCCCACTTGGGCCTCCACCACCTCAATCCTCCATCACTCCGATAGCAAGCTTACTAGCAAAAGGCAAGCTTGGGAAGAACACAACAGTGCTCCAAGGGACAAAGGGATGCAGACTCAAGCATAAGTTCTGGAAACAATGGACTATAGTTTCGGTACTCTCAATTCTCTCTTATGATTTCAATGTCTCAAGGGTTCCTTATATAGCTTTTCAAAGTGATACTGAAAGGTTGAATCCGTGCGATCTCAAGGAATATGGAAGGCCAGGAGTCATGTGAGTCGGATCCAAGACAAGGAATGCTCCAAAGGATTTTGAATTATGTACACATCCCGATGTACGCGACTATAGAGGGAATATCTGTGTATGTACACGGTTATCGAGGAAAATGCCGCGTATATCATTTTTCTAATGTTTTTAGGGATGGTCAATGATACATCAAAAGACAAAAATTGGTCCATAGGGGCTAATGAGTCTGCAGCGGGATAGGGGAAGGACATACAATGTGTGATTCACCTAGTGTGGTGAAATCCGCTATAACAGATGCCCCCTAATGTATGAGGTCAGAGGGGTTATACGATGGCCGAAATACATTATAAGTCCATCCCAGAAGTGAAGTGATGAAGGTACCCAAATGGAAGACCAGCCACCCAATCAGCATAATACCATAATACAACTCTGCATATAACTGCAAGTACATATAGTAGTCCTGGATACATAAGAGTACAATGGCCATGAATAGGCATGAAACATGATAACACATATGTGGTCATCGCCACGTACAATATACATAGATCAGAATCTCCATGCGGAAGATATACAAAGGACCATGATCTCCACAAAGGCTGAAAATATATAACAGATCAAAATCTCCATAGTGGCTGGAAATGTCTGACATATACTGGAACAAATCACGAGAGCTGAAATCTCATGAACACTGGCACGATCAAGGAGGTAGCATATAGTGGATGCCACCAATATAGAAGGTCTTCTACACAAACCACTACGAGTACATGTCCTACTATGCGAATAGAGGTGTCGAGGTCGAACATAGTAGTCCATAGTCTGATTACTGGTCATTGATGTATACCGTTAACAGACACAAGATCACCCACCAATAATGAAAATGGGAATCAAGGTACTAGAGTGCAAACTAACAAGTGTGAATAAATGTGTTGAGGTCGAACACTTGAGAGAATCAATCGATCAGGGGACATTGATGTATTCCCAAAACTGTCGATGGTGAGAGAACCTGCCACTGATGACTGCAAGTCTCAAGGCACTCAAAATGACTCTAGATTCCAATCCCAGAATAAATGATCTGAAGTCGATGGGATGAAATCCGTTGGAAGGAGGGCATTAGGGCATCCCCCATCATCCAACACGAGGTACTCAGCAAAGTTTTATAATGTGGAAGGACTCGATCATAAGGTGCATGAACCAGTAACTGTACCGGGAATGGCTGACATGCAAAATCAAGATAACTGATGAATGGATGACTCAGGTTTCAACTTCCTTCGAACAAGAGCATAATGGCGTATGGTGACTGAATGAAGGTAGCATAGACTCGATATACAAACTGGGACATCTCTATTATGCAGGAGGCATCAATAAAGGCTCCATAGGGACTGGAAGCTTAACCAGTCGGTGGAGGTAAAACTCAGATAACGAGTACAGCTCCTAAAGTCAAACTATAACCCAACCAATGGATGTGATATACAGTGCTCTGTTCGAAGGTGACATGACTCGACAGCTGCCAAAGATAATATCTTTTCTTGTCCAGCTTTTTGGTTTTTTTATTTTTTTGGTCTTTTTCAGTTATTTGAAAAGCTTGAAAAAGGAATAAACTAGCTTTATAGTTACAAACTAGGAGGAGATGAGTGTCATTTAGGGAAAACAAACTAGTTCCAAGTAGTGGAACATACCTATGCTCAATGCAAGGATACATGTGTAGGATATCGACACTGGGGGGAAAATCCCCTCCCGGTAAAAAGGGAATCAAGCTGCGAAGGATATAAATAAAGGATCTGCATGACTAGACATGAGACAAGCTCGGGCTATATGGCTGAAACGCAATGTCAGGGGAGCAGGCATAAAGCTCAATAAGACAGGAAAAGCTCATGATAATCCATCCACAACTTGATACAAGGGGAGTCCGGAGGGAAAAAGGCCAGCATAAGATCAAGAGGAGTATGAGGCTCTTGCTAAATGTCATGGCAATACTATACAACAGACTCCCACACCCTAAAGGGGGAAACATTGGCATGGGCACCAAATGCAAATAAGGTGCTAACTAGGGTACCCATGTAAGGTGAGGCTCTACCACTCATATCATGCCACTTCTATAGCAGCAAGAAGGTTCCGTGACATAATAGAGTGGGTTCGTACCTAAGGATATAGTGACATGGTCATAAGGTCATGCAAAATGCAAACGGTGGTGAACCTAACCTATATGCCAGTATAGACGTTATACCTAAGATCAGTATGAACGAGTCAATCCAAAGGCTGAAATGGCGCTGAAAATGGTCTTCTACATCACAGATTAGGTCAGAAAAGGTCCAAAATGGTTAGAAATGGTCAAAACTATAGGAAAGGGGGTAAAAATTTTCAAATATTTGAAATTTTTTCTATAAATAGTAAAAAATATAAATCATTTGAAACTTTTACCCATTGGAGCTCTGATATTCAACTGCAAATTCCAAGAGATCCAGCCGACGAAATTCACAACCGATTCTTCCAAGTATTTACTCATGTTCTCTGCTTGCATTCCAATACAATTTTTATAATTTTTCATGGTCAAATGAATTTTTAAAGGCCAAACTTACATGAGCACTGCGACCCATGCAGGTATCGAGGCTTTTTCCGCATATAGGGACCAGAAACCGCATACATACGTGGTTGTTTTCAAAACATCCACGTATGACGCCGCGCATAAGGATTTACAAGAATCTAATGGACATTTTGGTCAAACTCTCATGCAGGATGGTGCTAGAGTGGCGAGAACGCAAGCACGGTGATGTAGAGGAAGCTGTAAGGGCTGACATAATGGCTCAAGAAGCTCTAAGAAGATGCAGACTCTACAAGTTTTGGTTCCTAGGAGGCTTGAGGTCCAAACCAAGACTACTACAGATGCTTGTAGACTATTGGGATCCAGACTCAGAGTCCTTCCGGCTAGACGGCATGTCCCTCACCATTGAGGTGGAGGATATCTACTTTATCACAGGTCTATCACGGCGAGGTAAGATGGTGAACCTTTGTGCCCGAGGAGGGCCAAGTCATGGGCTGACTATCGACGAGTACATAGCTGTGTACTGCTACCCAGAGACGGAGAAGGTGGGGAGGCAAGTTCCCACCAACGCTATACAGGTACTGGGCCTAAAGGCCATACTACTGACGCTAGGCAGGATAGCAGGATTAACATCACTCCATCAGGCTTCTCGGCCACTGATGTTCTATGCAGTGGAGTGCATGACACCGACCATCTATGACTGGAGCACTTCCCTACTGAGCAACATGAAACATCAGCTCAGCGAGTGCAAGGTAGGTAGGATATTGAACTTTGGGTTCAACAGTATCTTGAGCACGTTTTTCTTCGAGCGTGTTCCAGGATTGAGCCCTAGAGTGGATGTTCCTCTCCACGGGGTTTGAGATCCGGCCCAACGACGTTGGGCAAACGCGATGCGCAGACTGGGGAGCGGTAGGGTGGCCAACCCTTATCCAGCAGACTTTTTTCCATGGTGGCGATGACAGATTGTTGCAATAGAGGACTACCCTTATGCAGGGATAGACTTCCAGGGAGACCTGGACATGCCATTACCACCAGGATCAGCATATGGAGACATAGGTAATGAATCTCGACCCTTACTCTTTTTAAAATTTTTGAAGTATTTAATTTTTTTGTGTTTTCTTGATTATATGGAATCAAAAAGACATGTTTTTGGGTGACAATACATAGTGACATCTACCATTCATGTGTAGATGTGGGACCATGGCGACCAGAGGGCTTCCCACGTCATAGAAGGAGGGGAAGAGGAGACGATATCACCGGTGTGGATGCGGAGCAAACGCTCCAAAGCATCCATACCAACTTCGTGCGACTGACTCACAGGATTCCCATGGCGCAAGTCGAGGACTTGCCTGAGGCTATGCAGAGATAGGTGGTGGGTGTACCATGTGCATGGGTGCATTTATTCCGGTGGCTAGCTAGAGCCATGGTGACATATCATGATCACAACCCTCATCCACCTCCACAGGACTAGACACCTGGGAGTGTATCTATTTTGTACTACCGTGTATATGATGGTGGCTTCGAAAGCCCCAATTTTGTATTATGACACTATGTATTACCACATTTTTGATGTATATATAAAAACGTTTTATGGTGATTGGTTTATTTATTTACATGTGTAAAAATTGTGTTTATGATTAATCTATAATGAATGAAACAAATGCCAATCTAACACATAGTTAGCATATGAGTCAGCAATTTGATTAAAATTTCTTGGAATGTGTATATATGTTATGTTCTCAAACTGCTGTTCTAACAATCTCACACGTAAGAATCTCCTCAATAACGTCAGATCTCTAACATGGTACAAACCATTTATCTGTGACACTACTAACTCTGAATCAAGACGTACCTAAAGAGAGAGAACACCATGCGAAATGGCATCCCGTAGAAGCTTGATAACGGCACTATATTCAACAACATTGTTGGAAGATGGCCGTAGACATACACCTCCTTAAGACAGTACATGACCCATAGGAGTAAAAATCACCCAAGCAGCTGAGGCTGAGTGTTGAGTGTGACGGCTTGCACCATCCGCAAATCCTATGTAGGTGGAAGATTCCATTGACATATGCCACAAGAAATGGAAACTAATCACAAACCCGATCACGATAAACAAGACCTAACTATGCAAAAAAGATGTACAATAATATACAACAAACAGCCTTGGCTAAAGATCATGCATAGTATTTTTTGAGATAGAGCCCATTTCTAGGCTCTGCCAAGACTATCCCTTCGTAATCCACTAACTCGTAGGAACCCTTCTCTAAGACACGCTTGACCACGTAAGGACCACGCCACATAGGATTGAACTTCCCTGCCCCCAAGGGGGTTCTTTCTATTGATCCCACAAAAGGACCAAGTATCCCTCACTAAACACTCTCGGACGGACAGACTTATCGTATTGGGCCTTTACGCGACGCTTATTAACCTTTAGAGTCACCAAGGCATCTCTATGTGGCTCATCGAGTTGCTCAAGGTGAACCAAACGCTCCTCCAAGGGCGAAGTGTCTGGTAAGAGTTCCATGGCTAACTTCAACGAAGGAATTTCGCATTCAACCGGCAATATTGACTCCACTCCATGAACAAGCTGATATGGAGAAAAACCAGTGGAAGTCTTTACCGTGGTTCGATATGCCCACAAAGCAGGGTATAACATAATATGCCAATTCGTCTTGCTTTGTGTGATGGTTCGTTGGAGAATGGACTTAAGTGATTTATTCACTGCTTCAACCTGTCCATTTGCTTGAGGATAGTAAGAAGAGGAGTGCTCTTGCTCATACCCTAACTTGGATGCCAACTCTTCCATCACACGGTTCTGAAAGTGCGAACCATGGTCAGTGACAAGCTCTCTCGGAATCCCGAACCTAGAGATGATTTGGTTGAATACGAAGTGAGCGGCTGTCTCACCGTCGGATTTTACTGTAGGCATTTCCTCAGCCCATTTCGTGAAGTAATCAACAGCCACTATAATATGATGGTGCCCCCCAGCCAAAGCTGGGTTGCAATCCATAAAATCTAGCCCCAACTTGGTGAAGGGACCGGCGGTGATAATAGGGTGTAACGGGGCAGGCTTCGAGCGCATGTTACGTGCGAACACCTGGCAAGGGTGGCACCTCTTGACCGCTTCAATACAATCCTTGAAGATCGACGACCAGAAATATCCTGCTCTCAAAATATTTTGAGCTGTAGAAAGCCCAGATAAATGACCACCACACGCCCCTCCATGGCAATCATTAAGCACTACCTCAGCCTCCTCATGAGTTAAACAATGTCGTAAAAGGGAATCTACTCCACGGCGGTACAAAGTATTGTCCACTGTGAGGTAGTTCTTGGAAACATGACGTAATCGACGTCGCTCATCTCGCGAGAGGTGAGTAGGGGTCCTCTGCATTTGCAAATATACTATGATATCACCGTACCATGGGTCAGCCGTTGAGATCAAGAAAATGTGTTCATCAACGAACGTATATTCACATACCGACTCCTCAGCCTCGCTCGGAAAATCCGATATGAGCTCTGCAAAGATTAAAGATTTCTTCGATTTTGCCGAAACAAATTCGAGATCAAACTCTTGTAGGATGAAAATCCATTTATTATACTTTCCCCCAATCATCCTACGTGTAAGGACGAACTGAAATGGATTGACATGGGCAACAACCAAGGTCTGGCGAAGGAGAATATAATGTCTCAAACGCTGCACCGCATGTACGGTAGCCAAGGCAAGCTTCTCGACATGAGAATACCGAATCTCTACGTCAATAAGATTTTAGCTCAGATAATATATGACATTCTCCTGAAGCTCCTCATCCTCCTGAACCAAAACCATCCCAATCGTCTCTAAAGACGCGGCCACATATAATAGGAAATCACAGCTATAATCTGGAGGACTAATCATCGGGGTCGATGCTAGAGCTCGCTTAAGTGCATCGAAGGACTCCTGGGCTCGCTCATCCCATCCAAAGGGAGTATCCTTCTTCAAGAGATGCATGAAACCTATAGTCAAATTGGAAAAATTGACAACAAATCTTTGTAGGAAGTTTTCCATGCCTTGCAAACACTGAAGATGACGAATATTTCGCGGGCGAGACAACTGAAGTATTGCTTCCACCTTCAAGGGGTCGACTCTTATACCCTCTTTTGAAATGATAAATCCTAACAAACGACCTGATTTCATGCAAAAGATGCACTTATGAGGGTTTAATCTAACAGCATAGTGCCGACATCTTTCGAACACCAATCTCAAGTGATAAGAATGACGCATCCTCATGCGAGAATGAGCAGCGAGGTCATCCAAAACTACTTCAATAATGGACTTGAGATCATGGAAAATCAAGGTCATTGCCCGCTGAAATGTAGCTCCGGCGTTTTTAAGGCCGAAAGGCATTTTTCGATACGCAAATGTTCCCCAAGGACAAATAAATGCGGTCTTATGTTGGTCCTCAGGTTTAATTTGAATCTGATTATACCCGGAAAATCCGTCCATAAAGGAGAACACCTCGCTACCCACACACTCATCCAAAATCTGATCTATAAATGGTGTGGGGAAGTTATCCTTAGGACAGGCACGATTTAAATCACGGGAATCAGTGCATATACGAATCGCTCCCTACTTCTTATCCACCAGAACAGGGTTTGAAACCCACTCCGTCAAGGGAACAGGATAGATGAAACCAGCTTTCAATAGCTTCTCTATCTCTGCCTTTATGGCGGGTGCTTTCCTAGGATTTACCGCGCGTAAACGCTGTTGAACAGGCTTAGCGTTGGGGTAAGTCTTAATCTCGTGTTCGACAATCCGAGGGTCAATTCCTGGCATCTCATCGTAATACCAAGCAAAAACATCATGGAATTCCTTGAACAGCTTAGTATACTCACGAATCTCATCTTGGGAACAATTCGCCCCAATGTAGACATTCTCAATTGTACCAGGATTGCGAGAAATGTTGATAGGCATAGTTGATTATATGTTTGCCATGTTTCCATCAGCCATCTGACTAGGAGAGCTTAATGGAATCATGGGTCTACCAACTTTCTGTCTAAGAATCTCCCTATAATCCTCATGCTCCAAAAGGTCAAGCTCTAGAAGGAAATATGATCTATGATGAAGTTCCTCCCATGGTGGATCAACTCCCGACATAGCCTCAATAATCGCTTCATCTGAAGGGAAAACCGTATCAAGGAAATCGTGGGCATGAGAAGACTGTACTGCCCATGCCGGCAGCACATAGGGGTCTTCCTCCTCTGTCTGTGAAGAGGAAGAACAAGGCTCTACAGTAGACAGGAGATTAGCTTGGTAAGCAATCATGACTGCAGGCAATGGCACACTCGTCTCAATGGCCTCACTCGAAGGACTCGGTGAAGGAAGAATACAAGGATCTCCCATATGACTTATGCGAAAAGGCACCGATCTCGTAGATGTGGAAGCACCATCGAAACTAGATCCTATCATGAGGACGGGTGCAGGACAACTAAAGGTTCCCATGAGGGACAGATACATGCCTACACCCACACTCCCAGTTGCCGGCTGGGAATGTTCAACTTTCGGAACCGAAGCTTCCGAAGATGCACTAACAGGCGGATTCTTGAATGCCATTTGATCAATCGTTACAATCTTCCCATTATGAGGAAAGCACACAACGCGAAATACGGAAGACGCAACGGCTTTCATACTATACATCCAGTTCCTTCCCAATAAGAGATTGTAGTCAAGGGGCGCATCAACCACCTCGACCTCTATCGCAACGGTCTTCCCTCCCAAACGGACTTTAAGAGAAGGAAGGATACCGTGCGGCCTAAACGATCTCCCATCAAAATCATTTAACATGGTCGTAGATTTTGACAACTCAGGAGAACCAAGACCCTTCCAACAAGACAAAGACATCACAGAAGCAGCAGTGCCCTCGTCAATCACTGTACGCTTGACGATCATATTAAGACATTATACATGCAAAAAAAGGGACACATAGTAGGACAAGCGAGGTTGATGTCCTGCGGTTTCAAATTTGATCACTGAGGAAGAATCATCACCATTCACACCAAGAGCGGAAAGCAAAGCCTTCCTTTGCAACGGATAACTCTGAAGCACTTCCAATGCAGACATCGCACAAGGAGTATGACCCAAGTCCTCGACAACTGAATAATTATGGGCGGCTCAGGCATTTGGATTATGCCCCGAACGCTTAAGTACCCCCTTAGGAATGCGAGGTGCAGCCTCAGGTTTATCCGCAGGTTTCTCAATGCGCAAAGGGGTTCCTGGTGGATCAGGTTCTTTGCCTGGGTTGGGTTGTGATGAAGTATAATCTTTCGCATGCATCACAACTTTTGCGACACGGACCATATTCAAATGCACCCACGACCACTAGTTTCAGGTGGATCTTCATCACTAGATTGATCATGGGACTTCAAGTTCATATTCTGGTTATGCGGTAAAGGGTTCGTTAACACAGCTGGGCCTTGTGTTATGAACTTCGAAGCTTCATCCATCCTAAGGCACAAGTAAGTGAGGTGATCGTCCTTACATAGCTTGCAAGGAAACTTAACCTTACGCTTATTCTGCTTGTCCCACCCAGCATTTTTATTGTTCTTGTCATTATTGTTGGCATTCTCATTCTTATTCCCACCCTTTTTATTATTTTTACCCTTTTTTCTATTCCGTCCGGGTTGCTGGTTACCCTTCTGGTCGGTCGATTGCATAGCAAGTACATTCACCATTTGGGCAGGCTGAGACGAAGTCGTAGATTGTCCCGAGGCAGATTGGTTGATTGACAACTGAGCAACTTGTTTCACAACCGAACTTGTAGGTTTCTTACTTGCACTACCCACAATGCCATCGGCATGTTTTCCAGGTTTGACCTTGGGATCGAAACTAGAACGAGGAGCGTTGGGTATAATCTCATATAACAAACCAGACTGAGCATAGACCAAGTCTAGTTCCTGTGCCCTAAAGATTGCTTGTTCCTCATTCTACACTTCGGATGTGGAAACATCCTTCGCGATATATGGAAATAAGGATTTGAGGAACCACTCAAGGAGGAACTCCGGCGGTATAAAGGCTTTGATTAATCTCTTCCATCTACGCCACTCCTGAATATGATCAGAAATATGGGTGGCTTTATCTTGCCGAAATGTCGACAAGAGTTCAGTACCAACATCATAGCGCACTGGTAGCTGGAAGTGATTAAGGAAAGTCATCGCAAGGTTGTCGAACAAAGTAAAGGCACCCCTAGGTAACTCTATATACCATTTCACCGCAGGCCCTGTAAGGGTGCGTTGAAATAGTCTCAAGCGGACTGAGTCCTGATGCAATGAATTGGAAGAGCACCATATGTGGAA
>LPNX010545522.1:364263-384150 GCA_001517045.1 Pseudotsuga menziesii | reverse complement strand
GCTTGCGATGCCCCATGAGACACTCCATAGGTAGGGATATACGTTCCGGAAGTAGGAATATACATACCGGAAGTAGGGATATATGTCGTGGAAGTAGCAATGTGACCTCTAGAAACATGAACATAACCTTCCGAAACCACGGGTGGTATGTAGGCTTGAGACACAATTGGTCTAGTAATCGCAGTACAGATCTGACTCGTAGCTACGTGCCGACTTAAAGGACCATGAGATTAAGGTGGAGGATTTACATTTGAAGAACTCGGAAGCGAGGACGAAGGAATCTCTGTAATAAGAAATGTACTAGTTCCTATCGTCACTCATCTGGAACCTGCTATCCCTATCGGATCACTAACTCTAGACCTAGGAGGTATATAAGATGGAGCTTCCACCGCTGGGATGGAAGGTGCAATGTGACTAGTACTCCCAAACCTCTCCGCAAGGTAAGGCATGGGAATGCCCCCAGGCATAGTGCTAGGATCATAGTCGGATCCAACATGAAATGTCAAATCGTGCATAGGAAAACCAGTCGTAACATAACTACCGTAGCTAGTGCTAGGAGGGTCAAAGTGAGTCTCGGCATCATCCGGCATTCCATACTGGTAACGGGTCAATGGGGAATCTATCCTAGTGTGAGTAGGTCTATCATGCAAAGATCCTATCTGGGAAATAACAGGACCGATCTCAGCTAGGTCAGGTGAGGGATCATATGTAGGAGTAAGTTCCCCATCGTCAATACGAATAGGAGGAGGTGGCTCAGGAATAGTCTCTGAATGATCCTCCATGGTGTGTGAATCAGTGTGTGACATAGTCCGCCTAGACAATCTAGGCCCCTCTCCCAAAGGAGGAGGAGAAGTGGAAGGCGGAAGTCCTGCTAACCGACGAGAACAACACGGAACCGCACCTGACTCCACAATGACTCAAAAAAAAAGCAAAGACTCTCTATTTATGTCAACCCTAGGGAAACTAGCGTGCACAGAGCAATCACTAAAAAATATAAAGCCAAAAGCAAGCAAACAAGGGCTGGATAAGTGAGCTCCCGAATGTGGCCGGTATGTCTCGCCTAGGAGAGGCTTGAGAGGACCTTTGTCACCACAAGCAGAGGTTCGAAACCAATTATTGTGGCCCTCAGCTTCAACGCGTAAAGTGACTGTGCTGTCCGACCCCAACCTGGTCAGGACACATGCAGAATAACCTCTACACATACCCCCTCGATATCCTATGTAAGGTCACTAAGGTCACCTCAATATAATCAATGCTCAGGTGGACAGTCGTAGGCGGTATTGACCGTATGGGCAGGGTAGCAAATCCCGAAACTCCTGAAAGAGCCCCCAGATACGAATACAATCCTGGCTATATCGCCGGTGCTACATAGTTACCAACCAGGGGTTATCCTGATCAACAACCGCTCACACTTCCTAGTGGTTGACTCCCTTTTGAGAGGAGCTTCCTGAGAATGCTGGTTATATAAAGGATTTCACACACTCCTTGGACAGACACCTAGTTGTTGTTGTTTAGTGATCTTGGAGAATTAACTTTCAATGAACTATTCCAAGATCCTAAAAACTAATCTCGTTGGTGCACCCTAGAAAAAAAAAGAGTGTTATTCATTTTATTTAGCGTTGATTTTAGTTTGGCTTTATTACTCAAAAATAGGATATGGTCATGCAACTAATGGTGTTATGACGCAACACGAAGTAAAATGCACACCTAACAATCAATGCAAATGCATTGTGTCCATGAAAATAGGGTATGCGTACTACGTGAATGCACAATTTCTTCTTCAAATGATGAATGCAAATTTCCCTATATGAAGTCCTAACTATTACTCCAAAGCAAATCTAGATCTAATGCAAGTACAATGCAAAGTGCAAAATGCAATGCATGATGATAAGCAAATGTTTTTGGATTTTTTGAAAATAAAGAGATACAAAAAGCAAAAGAATGATTCTAACCACCCCATACTCTGCAAGCACACATAAAAAGCATTCCAGCAAAGCACTAAGGCAAAAGGACTCTAATGCACTAATCTCAAACAAAAAATCAAAGATGCCATGACAAGAACTTTCCTAAAAGAAAAAATTTAGGCTAAAAAAAACATTTCTAGTCAGAAAAGGAGGTATTAACAGACTCAAGCAGTGCCAAAGGAGACTCGGCAACTAACAGAATTCACCCATCAATCCACTATCTTCCATAAAAGGTAAAAACCAGAGTATACGCCATTGTGCGCAGTGAACCCACGTGTATACGCGACTGTAATTGACAAACCCACGTACAGGAAGAAAAAGATGCACAAATTCAAGGCAAACACACAGGCTGAGACTAAATTCACACCAATCAGGCTCTACCTGGCATACATGCCCCCATACCCGACACAAAAACAAGAGAGAGAGAGCAATTCAAATACATTGAATGCCAAGAGATCAACCCCCAAAGGACAATTACTAGGAACTCCCCAGCGGAGTCACCAATTCTATTACAGAGAGAAATTCCTATGGCTTGGGGTACCACAACAGACAGCTAGACTCCAGAAATCAATATTTCCCAATATGCAATAGAAATAAAAACATCTAACACTAAAGGATCGAACCTCGTACCTTATTCCAGACGGTTGAAGTAGATCCCCGTTGAGCTTTCCAATCTTCAGGTTGAATTGTTATAGCACGTCCTCAACAACAAGTAAACAATACAAGCATACTATATTTCATGGTGTTAGATCTATTCTAGCATATATAATCAATAATGTATGAGCATTTGACATATTCCAATGGAAACAATATTCATTCAAATACACATTACTGGACAGGAAAAGATATTTCTATTAATATGAATCAGAGATTACAAGTGACAACCTCTGACGGCACGTCTGCAAACCAAAGAAACTAAATCCCCCACTTGGGCCTCCACCACCTCAATCCTCCATCACTCCGATAGCAAGCTTACTAGAAAAAGGCAAGCTTGGGAAGAACACAACAGTGCTCCAAGGGACAAAGGGATGCAGACTCAAGCATAAGTTCTGGCAACAATGGACTATAGTTTCGGTACTCTCAATTCTCTCTTATGCTTTCAATGTCTCAAGGGTTCCTTATATATCTTTTCAAAGTGATACTGAAAGGTTGAATCCGTGCGATCTCAAGGCATATGGAAGGCCAGGAGTCATGTGAGTTGGATCCAAGACAAGGAACGCTCCAAAGGATTTTGGATTATGTACACATCCCGATGTACGCGACTATAGAGGGAATATCCGTGTATGTACGCAGTTATCAGGGAAAATTCCGCGTATATCATTTTTCTAATGTTTTTAGGGATGGTCAATGATACATCAAAAGACAAAAAGTGGTCCATAGGGGCTAATGAGTCTGCAGCGGGACAAGGGAAGGCCATACAATGTGTGATTCACCTAGTGTGGTGAAATCTGCTATAACATTATTACAAGAAAAGGGAAGATAACAATCAATCCCAACCCCCTCCGCACAGCCCTGCATCTATGAACTTAATAGAGGTAGGAATGGATAACTTTTGCACTTTCCACCAACAACCCCATTCTGAAAAGAATTGTCCTCAATGGATAAATTCAATGACGTTGGTTATGAATCAGCTGTTGGACTCCAAATTAACTGAAGATAACGATGAAGAAGGGAAAGACAACAATAAATCAACAAAAAAACAGGAGGATGAGGCCATGGTTTTATGGGACTGTGTATCATTGTTTGATGCCGAGGAGCAAAAGGATCTGAGACATGAGGGTATCCTGGAAACAAATGTAACGACCAAAATCCAGGGGTTGATTAAGGAAAATAGTATTATGCTTTTGAAGATCAAAAGACTTCAAAAGAATGTTAAGAAATTTCAAAACAACTCCTCAACTAATAAAATTCTGGAATTTACCATCACCAGTCAAAATCCTAGGCAAATCAACATGCCTACTAAGACCAATGAAGAAAAAATAAATAATGTCAAATCAAATCTCACAGAACATAAGATGGATTACGACATTGTGGAGGATATCAAAAAGGTAAGGGCAAACATCTCATTATTTGAAATGTGCAATGTGCCGCAGCAGAAAGAAAAGCTATTGAAAGCACTTGAAGTATCAGAAGAGAGGTTGCCCACTAACAATCAGCCCTAAGAAGAAGACATTGGTGAAGCAAGTGTGTGAGGTAAGCCTAAAAACAAGACTCCACCTTTTCTCCTTACTTTTGAAATTTTCAACCACAACGTGCATAACTGCCTAGTAGACTCGGGGGCATCAGTCAACGTCATGCCGCTGTCAATATGCAAAAAGATAAATGGACAACCTAAACCATCTACCTGGAGGGTCGTTCAGTTGGATAGAACGAATGTGAAGGTAATTGGGGAAATGCAGGATGTTCTCGTTCGCTTATCTTCAAATGATAAGGTATGCCAATTCATTGATATTGTGGTGGCTGACATACCGGAAGCTTATGGACTTGTTTTGAGCAAAGATTGGTCGGAAAAGCTGAACAGATATTTTGCCTCGGATTGGTCACATATATGGCTACCATATAAAGGAATCCCAAACCAAATTAAAGTTTTGAGGGAGCCCCACATGAAACAAAATGTTACTCAATTCGAAGGTAAAAATGAACCAGTGATTTCTGTTTTGGGAAATTAATTTATTGAGCTAGAACCAGGAAACTATCAAGCAGAAGAAGCCAGCAACACATCAGACGCTCAACCTGATCTCCTTCGGTTTTCACAGGCTGATGAGATTGATTGTAAAATAGTAGAGTTAGTTGTAGATGTAGACATTAATTCTCGCACAGTAGTGGTTAGCGATTTTTGGATGCTTTTCTTTGATGGTTCTAAAACTTTAGAGGGGTCAGGAGTCGGCTGTGTCCTGATTGACCCTAATAAAAACAAACATTTTCTTTCATGTAGGTTAGAGTTTGAATGTACCAATAACACAGCTGAATATGAAGCATTAGTTCAGGGACTAAGAAAGGCAATTGAATTAAAGGCAAAAATTCTGAAAGTGTTTGGAGATTCTGAAATAATTGTAAAACAAATTTGAAATCAAATACATTGCATTTCTCCTCATTTAAAAGCTTATCAAAATGAATTATGGGATTTACTTAAATGTTTTAATGCATTTAACATTGTATCGATCCCAAGACTTAAGAATGCAGCAGCTGACTTGTTGGCCACCTCAGCTACAAGGCTTGTGCCCTCTAATAATCGGTGCTCTGTTGAATTGATTTTCAGGCCTTCAGTTCTAGATATGATTACCAATCTACGAGTGTTTGATGATGATAAGAAGATTATAGAATGCTTGAAAATGACAAGACCTTCAAAGGGGCGATTATTGATGATGAAGAACATCAAGCTGAGCTAAAATTCGATAATTTTATTCCTAAAGGAGTCAGAACTTTAGAACGAATGTTTGATTTAAACGAGAAATTTAGAAGACTAGTGAATGTGAAGACTCATAGCTCGTCTCTACAGTTTGAGTTGATTAATTTGGGGACTTAAATTGAGCCTAAATATGTGAATTTGGGAAAATGTTGCTCCGTAGGTGAAAGGAATAAGCTTATCAATCTTTTCAAACAATACAAAAATGTTTTTGCCTGGACGTATGAAGATCTGAATACATATGATACCAATATAATCCAACATGTTATTCCCATCAGATCTAGAATCAAACCTTATCACCAGCCTTTAAGGAAAATGCATCCAAAATTAGAACCTTTAGTCCAGAATGAAGTTAAGAAACTATTGGATGCTAGAATTATCTTCAAGGTTAGACACTCGGAATGGGTTTCAAATCTGGTACCAGTAAGGAAGAAATCCAGAGAAATTAGGCTATGTGTGGATTTCAGAAACTTAAATCGCACTTCAGATAAAAACAATTATCCTGTTCCACGCATGGAACAGATATTGCAAATGGTTTTGGGTTCTGAACTATTCTCTTTATTAGATGGATTCTCAGGCTACAATCAAGTATTAGTAGCTGAAGAAGACAAACTTAAAACGACATTCAAAACCAGGTGGGGAACTTTTGTTTACATAAGGATGCCCTTTGGACTCATAAACGCTGGAGCTACTTTCCAAAGGGATATGGACATAGCTTTCCATGGCCTGATTGGCCGCAGTGCTGTAGTATATCTCGATGACATCACGATATTCTCAAAGAAAAGAGAGGAACACGCATTTCATCTAAAGCATATTTTTGAACGCTGCCGAAAATATGGTATCTCACTAAACCATAAGAAGTGCGTGTTTGCCGTTACAGAAGGTAAGTTGTTGGGTCACGTGGTTTCTAATAAGGGGATCTCCATAGACACGGAAAGGATCAAATCCATTGAACAGATTCCCTTACCCCATAATAAAAAGGGCTTGCAATCATTTATGGGGACAATAAATTTTGTGCGAAGGTTTGTGCCAGATTTTGCTCAAATTGTTAAACCTTTGCAGCAAATGGTAAAGCAATGTGTACAATTCAAATGGATTGATGTAGAGAATAATGCATTTAGTAAAATAAAGACAGCTGTCGCGCACGTACCCTCCCTCAAAAGTCTAGATTTTGAGAAAGATTTTATTCTATACACGTTCGCATCTGATGATTCACTAGCAGCTGTGCTTACCCAGAAGGAAGATGGGGGAGATGAGTTCCCCATATCATTTATGAGCACTGGTCTACAAGGGGCCGAATTGAATTACCCAGCTATGGATAAAAAAGATTACGCAGTGTTCAAAGCGGTGAAACAATTCAGACCATATATACTTAAGAACCAGACAAAGGTAATAGTTCCACACCAAACTGTGAGGTCTCTTTTCGTACAAAAGGATTTAGGAGAAAGAAGAGGCAACTGGGTAACATCTCTATAGTAGTATGATCTCGAATTCAAGATAGCCTCCATAGTTAAAGGGAAAGGATTATGCAAACTGATGACTGAAAGTAAAGACAATGAAGAACATGACTGGGAAGACAAAGCTAAGTGACATTTGATGGATGTATGTCCTCTTTTCACAGCTCCGGACTCCTGGTATCGAGACCTTGTGCATTACCTTCAAGCGGGAATGTTACCGAAACATTGGAATTCTAAGCAAAGAAGAGCACTGCGTCTTAAATCAGCCTCATATCAGATTATTGAAGGAATATTATTCAGAAAGAATTATGATGGAGTTCTTCTTAGATGCTTAGAGAAAGAAGATGCGAAGAAGGTAATGATAGACTTACATGATGGGCCTGCAAGAGGACATTTCTCTGGAGATACGACAGCGCATAAAATTCTCATAGCTAGATATTATTGGCCCATGCTGTTCAAAGATGCACATGCCCATGTAAGAAAATGCGACATCTGCCAAAGGTGTGGTGGAAGACAAGTTAAAGCAGCAGGACCATTAAAGCCTATTATGATAACAGAACCTTTTGAGCAGTGGGGGATGGACATCATTGGAGAGACAAAGCCAAATTATTCCTTGCAACACAAATATATTCTGACGGCAACCGACTACTTCACTCATTGGGTCGAATCCATTTCGTTGCGTAAAGTAAATGAAGATGCGGTCATGGGCTTATTGCAAGATCATATTATGACCAGGTTTGAAGTTCCAATTTATTTAGTTTTCGATAATGCTACTTACTTTTCCTCGATTAGATTAATTGCATTTGCTCATGGGAAAGGAATTAAGTTGCATTACTCTTCAAATTACTATGCACAGGGAAATGGTTTGGTTGAATCTACGAACAAGAATCTGATTAGGATTTTAAAAAAGATGGTGATAGAAAATCAGAGGAGTTGGCACTCAGCATTACCAAATTCTCTTTGGGCTGATAAGGTCACCCCCAATACTTCGTTAGGTCTGTCCCCATATACCCTTGTTTATGGAAAAGAGGTCATTCTACCCCCCAATATCATGCTACCCTCTTCCATAATAGCTCAGGAATCTAGAGGATCAGATAATGAAGTTTTGCGGGTAAGGATACATAATATTTTGAAGGTAGAGGAATCTAGATCTAAGGCTAGAGAACGTTTTAAGCAACAACAGGAGGTAGTAAAGAGATGGTTTGATAAACACAAAGCTGGAACAAAATAATTCAAGGTGGGAGATTTGGTTCTCAAATGGGACCACCCCCATGATGGGAAAGGAAAACACACGAAATTTCAACAGTTATGGGTAGGCCCTTTCCATATTGTGGCAAAACTTGACTCCTCAACCTATAAATTGCAAGATTTATAGGGGTGGGAAGAGAACTTACCAGTTAATGGTTTAGTTCTCAAACCTTATTTTTCTAGAGTTTTGTTTTTGTTCTTTATCTTGTACATAAATAAATTGATTTGGTTGTTTATTTTGATTTATTTTATTTCTGTTTTGTTTTAGTTTAGATTTTGATTGATTTCAATAAAAACGAGGCAAACTTTTGGTTGCATGGAGAGCATCAGAATTCTGGAGTAATTAAAGTCCTTGAGTGTAAGACTGTGTACTATTGTTTTATCTGAAAGAATTTCTTCTAGTTTAGCAGTTTTCCTGAATGGCTATCAACACATTGAAGTCCTACTTAATCCTTGTAAAATAAACCAGGATCAAAAGGTCTGGAATACTATTTTGAGGCTCCATCCATCTCACGTTTAAAAATGTCCTAGGGAGTGACAGCAAAAGACCCACGGAAAGAAAGCAAGGTAAACAATATATTATATATAAATGATCCCATGTCAAGAATTGAAAGCCAAAAGGAAGATAAGAGTCAAAAAACTCCTATGAAAGCAATAAGTACCAAAACAAAGTACTGAATCATTTAAGTATAAAATTGCCAAATCTCTTCTCCGTCTGTGAGCTGAAATTCAAATGCATCTCTCACACAAAAGGACACTATGGATAGAGGAGCCTGAATAAAAAATTCATAAAGAAAGGCAAGCAGGAGGACTCAGAAAGGGACAAAAATGTCGAAAAGCACAAAAAGTGCAAAATGGCATGGCAATGAGGAACAAATGAATATTTCTGTTTACCATATGTTACAATCCTGTGGTGTCCGACCTGGAAGCTACCTGAAGACAAAGGTAAAAAAATGAAACTCATCTTTCCGGCCTCAAAAGAGTTATCTTGACTTTGAAATCTTGGTTTCCATTCTCCTAAATTGGACTATCATCAATGATTAAAAGTACATGTATTTTCCATTTGGGAAATCCAGACATCTAGAAGAATTCAACATGTTGGTTTTATTGTCAAACAATCTGTTACTTAAGGAAGAAATTGTCCAGAGATCTAGGTTCACTAGGTAGTCGCCAATTGTTGCAGCTACAACTGTTTTTCCCAAATTTTTCAAATTTTGGACCCTCCTTTTAATTTTATCTTGCCTAAAATTGTTTGGATCCATGAACTCTGTTTTACTTTCCCCCTGCTGTAAGTTTGGATTGTTTTGAGGTCAACTGTTTTCATGCTTTTCGGAAAATTGCTAATGTCTGAAACGGCTTTGGGTTGTGGAATTTGAAGTTTGATTTGAAAATGTTGTCCTTTGATCTGTGATTTCTTTCTTTGATATCAGAAGTCTATTTCTCATTTTCATCGCTCTTTTGGAGGTGAAACAAACTTTTTCATTACTGCCTAGCCAAAATTCTTTTGGAACTTAACATTTTTTTAGTTTGGTTGTTCGAAGGTCATTTAAACAATTCATCGGAGCCATATTTCCCTATGGGGCCGCTGTTGTGGAAGTTGAATGATGATTGTTCTGACGGATAGATTTGACTTTTTCGATGCTGTGATGTTATTATTTTGACTTGCTTTGCATTGTTGGAGGTTGGTTGAAGTTTGAGTCGGGTTTTTTGGTCTTTATGAAGCCGCTATTTTGGAAATGAGACAAGTTTTTTAGACCATAGCCCAACCCTAAGATTTTTCGAACACTTAACGATTTCATGATGTTTCTGCACCATATCAGAAAGTATATGACTTTGATCGAAGGCTATAGCCTGACTAATTTCCGCCATTGCGGCTCTCGGGCGAACTAAATGTCCGCCATATAACTGCTCCACTCATTGATGTTTTTGTTATGGTTTTCACCGATATGTTTTATTTGTCGTGGAGCTCGTAATCTTTCCATCTTCTGTCATTGTGGCTACGTATTGCACTAACCACCCGACGTTTATGTCATTCCATTTGCCGACAAGAAGTTTTTTTGCCCGATTCTTTAGTATTTAGTCTTTCTGACACCGATAGACTTAATGGTCTCGTGGAACTCGTTGTCCGTCTGAAGCCTTCCATTGCAGTTGTTAATTAAACTATCTTGCCGATGCTTTAGTGATTTTCTCTCTTGTTCTGTGTGTGTTTTTACCCTATCTGATGGGTGGCGAAGGTTTCATTTTCTATCATTTTTAAGGTTTTCATGACGAGAACGTAGTACAGGGCCTCATTTTGATAATCCATTTTATTGTTAATATGGTTTACGTTTGTTGAAAAGATGCGGTCCAAATTAATGATGAATTTTGTTTTAACTGCAGATGGACTTAGAAGATTCTTCACATTACTGCTGCAAAGATGACATAGCCAAAAGACAAAGCAGAATCGATAGCAACATAGGCCCAGGATTGGAAAGGTTCATCAGTTACTGAGCTAGTCCCATTTTATGAAGTACTGATAAGTCATAAATCTGAAATGTGATGTCTGTATGAATCATGAGCACTCACAAACTAACAAAACTGTGAGATTGAAATGGTTTGGGGAGCCCAAAGGTCACCCGGGGGGAGGGGCAGCCCAAGGGTTTTTCTGTTTTTGTATAAAGATAGGAAAGTTAGAGGAGAGAAGGACTTTTTCCCAGTTAGATTGGGGAAGACATATTGTAAGAAGAACTATTTCCTTTTGCAATAGATAATTAAAGTTTGCCTATTGGAGAAAGCTTGGTGGAATGTTCAAATTTTATGCTATGGATTTGTTAAAGAGGAACTATTTCGTTTTCAGCTTTATGTCCATGAACTATGAGATCGTTCTAACTCTTTGAACCTATGTTCTTATATGAATGATCTTTGGTTTATTTTATGAAAATTTCCACTATAAGTAATGAATGTTGTTCATAAACAATTGGCTATCAGGTTGTTCAAATATCTTTAAATGTTCATGCGTTTTGAAAGAAGTATCAGCTATCTGTGATTTTTCATAATGTATGCACAAAATAAATTACTCATTAATAAATGATAATCTTGCTCCCTAGGGATAGGTTAGGTAGTTAGTTTTAATTTCTTGCTGTGTGTGATTTAGATGCGAGAGAGCCTAAGACGATAGGTAAGAACCTGTGCATCACATTGTGACCACTCCTTGCATTCTCAATCAATCTGCATTTTTAGATAGGCACTTGCATATCATACTTAAAGTCAAAAATACAAAAATATATACTGTGGGCCGGGCCGCAACCGGTAAAAACCTTTGTTTTTGTTACTTGACCTATGGCAGTCGGACCGCAACCCGGACGGATTCCCTACACCAAATAGTCACGAGCTAATTGGGAACGCTAACTGGGGAGAATCCCTTGCTGTTGTTGCCTGCGAATTTCCAGGCCTCAACACGAAGTTCGAAACTTACCGAGCAAATATCCTCATAATATGATGTAAGTAGAATCCTTTTTCCTGCTGGATCTCTCAGCAAAACTGAGGAAACGAAATTTTTATATGAAAACCCAAACACTTTAAACCCTAAAACATTCGAGGATTGTTTTGTAATGTTTGGGGTATATGGATTGGCATTGTGGATTTGGGACTCCACATTAGTAATGTTTCATTAACTCCCTAATTCAAAAGCATAGATTACGGCCTTACCAGTCCAAATTAATCAATTTTTTTATATGTATATTTCCATCTGATTTTTCATGCACCCAAAACATAAAGTTTTATGGACACATTGCTCATTGTGTTTCTCATTAATGCTGTGTGTACGGTCTGAGCATTTATGCAGCCATGGCGCTCCACTCTGCACCGAAAATGCATTGGAAAAAATAAAATTTATGATGGATAATCAATGAGGATCCATGAAAATCCAACTAAGCAACTAACAACAATAAATACTAGCAAATTTCAAGGCTACCTGTCAATTTGACGACTCTAGAAATTAATTGAACTTCCCTAATGATGTGTTTATTCCACATTCCACAGTTTTTTACGGTTAAAAGATGAAAAAACACCCATATGGGCGTCAATTTTAACCCCTGGTTCCAACCCCAGTTATGTCTATGATTAGTTTCCAACACCCTTTAGTGACAAGGTGCTAGATCATGTTGCACGACAGAAATAACACTTACTCCTTATCGATGGATTCATGCAATACAAATAAGTATGTATTACCAAACAAGAAAAATAATATGGCCTTCACAACTAAATGGGGATCTGACATGTACAATGTCATTACATTATAGTTCCCTTGCAATGTTCTCTTAGATTTTCCTTGCAACAATTTTTGAATATCTCTCTCTCTCTCTCTCTCTCTCTCTCTCTCTCTCTCTCTATATATATATATATATATATATATATATATATATAAGTTTTTGAAGGTATACTTAGATGATTGGATGATGTACAACCTATTGAAAGATCATATTTTGATTCTTCACGTGAGTTTTTAGAGGTGTCGGTAGCTATGAATTTCCTTATACCTGAAAATGTGCATCTTGTACACCCATTTTGGAATTATGATAGGACATGTTGTCTTCATGAAAGTGTATTGTTTGATCCCGCTAAGATCCTTGTCACTAGTAACTTAATCCACCCACTAATGTCCATATGTTGCAACTAAATCTTGGGTAAATTGGGTATTCTTGACAGTTCATCAATGGCAATGCTATTATTAAAAATACTATGGAATAATTGAAGAATCAAACAGATAAAAAAAAAAGAATGTATTTGTAGAAGGAGTGTGAAGCATCCTTAACATCCTAAAAAATAAATTGGCAATGGTGGAAATTTTAGTTTTCCCTAAGTGGATGGTTGAATTCCATGTATATGCCAATGTTTCAATTATCATTTGGAGAGGTATCCATGCACAACCTAGAGAATCAATATTATTTCATAATGTTTACTTTAATAGAAATATGTTGACTCGATCCAAGTGAAACTATGCCAGTACTAAAGTGGAAGTTCTAGCCATGGTATACATGCTCCATATGTTTGAGCATTATTTGTTAGGTGGGTATTTTAAATTATTCATAAATAATTGGACTATGAAGTTAATAAAACTATGTTGGGAGGTCATATCTAAATATGGTGACTCTTATTTTAGGGTTTGAATTCGAGTTTAACTATATCTATCTACAACATCATAGATAAGAATGGGTAAGAGATAAGCATGAGTAAGAACTACGGTAAACACGCTAGTTCAATAAGGAGAACATGAGCACCATAAATTAATGGGAATACGAAGAAGCATCAAGCTAAGTAATGAGTACAAAGCTTACTACTAATACTTACAGTAAATGTATTAGCTACGTAATATCCATAATGTATGATCATATTGTACACTAATCTAAATATCTCTACTAGAAGAACCCTAGTTATATGAGTATTCTATGTAAGTTCTTATAAAAAATAAAAAGCATAGTTTTTTAGGCTGATCCGAACTAGGTATGTCCCTTCATTTCCACCATATTATATAGGCTTATCTGAACTAGGTATGTCCCTTCGTGTCCACCATATTTTTGAGGCTGATCCAGACCATATCCAATATTAGATGCTTACTAGAATTACTCAATAAGACAGAAAATAATAATCCTAGGTGGAAGACTGTAATCTCCCAAACTGAATCGAGTATATATTATTGTGATTGTTCTTTTTTTTGGTTGATGACTCCTGACACTTATCTGATCAATACATTCCTTAACCTCGGTTTTGTTTCTAAATGAGGGTGTAATGTTTGAATAGGGTTTATTATTATGAACTTTCACAACATAGTGTAGGGTTCCTTATCATACTAGACTTGTTGATATGTATACTCAATAATGATCTTTATTTGTATCCAATATTATACTTAACCTATATATTCATAAAAATTGCAATATATATCCATAAATAACAGCAGTGTAGAAATAATGTAAATTCAGGAAATTGTCAGATCAGATCTGAGAAGTACCTTGGACAACAATAACTGAGATGGCAGTCTTTTAAGCCTTAACAGAGTTGAATTGTAGATGACTGTACAACTACTTTTAGTGATCAAGGTGATTCCCAAAGTATGAAGATAACGAATTCCTAAGAATGTCCGAGCTATGCAAATAATTAATCTCCCATATTGATGGTCCACGCCTTCTCAAATAGTGATAAGGGTGGATTGCTTGATGGCTGTAGTAACCTGATATAAACACGCATGTTTATGAATATGATTCAACAAAATACAATCTTTGAGTACCACACTCAGCTAGGAGCACCTTCCCCGTATTGATCCCTTCCTTCTTATGTGCATGCATATCTCAAATAATAATGGAAAGTCGATCTCTGAATGTTGTAGCAGTTTGATGTAGAAATGAATATGATGAATAGGCCCCAATGGAAGTGGATTTACTTGAGAGCTATGCCCATATTGGAGGAAGGGCATCCAGATAGACTAATCACACCTCTCTTGAGTGTATGCAACCCTTAAAGATGTGAACATGATCTCTTTAGTACTCCATCCCTATTATCTAAGGAAATAAGTGAGCCTTCATTGCGTTATTGTCTTCCAGTAGAGATCACTCTTATTAAACAAGTTGATTTCCCTCATGATAATCCTATGCTCACTAGTAACTTGTTGACAATAGAAAGAACCCTTGACCACATTAAATCGTTTCCTTGTGCTTTGAGGAGGAATGGATGGAGATAACCACAATTTCAGTATACAATTCAACAGTAGCGGTATAGAGGAAGATTGTTTCCCAAAAGTTGGTGGAGACCCCCCTTTCTCAACAATGATAGGATTGCTGCTATGATTAATGAATGAATACGCCAAACTATAAACTTTAAGGAAGCTCCAACAATGCCCTAAACACAATGAATCTCTAATAGAATGAAGTACACAATGGTGAATTTGGATGATTCACCCCAGAAATTGGTTACGATGGATAGATTTTGCCACCGAATCCAATTAGGTCAAGGAAATCCTCCCTAAAACCTAAGTATCTCATCGAGCTCCCAAAACATGTTTCCAAAATATGAATAATAACAATGATACCCTTTTGGTTCAAGTAACCTTCTTATATAGATTTTAGGGTTTGCATGTCACTTTTAGGGTTTGCATGTATGCCACTTTTAGGGTTTTCATGCATGTCACTTTTATGGTTTGCATGTCACTTATAGGTTTACATGCATGTCACTTTTAGGGTTTGCATGTAACTTTTAGGGTAAATGCATGGATGTCACTTTTAGGATTTTCATGTCACTTTTAGGAACATTACAAAGACAGTGGAAAGATGAGTAGAAATAAATACTCGTGAAACTCAAGTAGAAAATAGTAATATTGGGTGTAAGCCACAGTGGCAAGATGAGAAGAAATAAATACTCTTGAAGCTCATGTTTTTGGTAGCTGAACAATTTATCTAATTTATTATTTAAAGGAATTTAGGTATTTTTTGTGATATTAGGTAATCTGTCCCCTAAATGTTTTTCAATTTTCTTTTCCAGGTAACATATTTGAGAGGAAACATCCTAGGCGGTTCCTCTCATTCCAAGGATGGTACCTAGGGTAAACCCTAGATTGTTCAAGGAACAAGTCCATGTTAACAACTCACGAATAGATTATGTAAGCTAATCAACACTCATGTCAATAAGAGAAAACATGTCAGAAAGTGGGATTTGAACTCTAGTGGGGAGGGTAATAACTTTTTTGGACAACCACTTGAGGTGCACCCAATTGACTCCCTAAATGTTTCTTATGCCAAAACAACATTGTATAAAATTGATACATGTTTTTGAATTTTACAATCTTATTTTTTATATTAAAAATGAGTGCTCTACCTTTTGCACTTTGTCATTATCAAATCATCTTAACCAGGTCAATCTCAATAAAAAGAAAAATATCCCAGTAAGTGTTGCAAATCCATTGCTTCCCCCATTCAATGTGCAATCATGAACGACCAAAACAATTTACCAATGACTGGTTGGTAGGTGTGGTTGATCTATTGTTAAAAGAGAAATCTTAATGTCAAAGAAATGTCTTAAAAAGGTTCAAGTTTTGGATCAATAAGGCTCAATTTGGCCAAAATTTCTGAGAAATAAGGCCCAGTTGGGTTGAAATTTCAGATCTAATTTATGTCCAAATGTGTTGAAACATTTTAGAGCTTAAGTATGAAATTGGATTAAATATCAAATCTCAAGGCTCAAATAGGCCTAAATGTCTAAGATTAAGGTCCCAAGGGCCAACATTTTAGATCCTAAGGCCTCTAAGGGCCTCTAAGGGAAAAGTCATTTCATTGTTTGTATTCCCCTGAAATCCTTCCGAAATATGTTGCAGTTGAAACTGTTTGTCATGAGTGCATGTGCTTTAATGTCCCATTCTTGGTTAAGAGGCAATGCATATGTAGCATTCCCCTAGCCACCTATCCTACTTACGAGTGTCATGTGCAATGGGGAAAGTGTGATCTAAAAGGTCAATGTCACTTGCATCTTTGCATTCATTTGAAAATCCTTATTAGACCACTATTTTAATTGAAGCATGTCATGAATGTATCATTTATGATTGCATAGACTACTTGATTCTTTCAAATTTGATCACAAAAAAAACTTTTGTTCTTTTCTTTCCAGATTTCCCAAGCCAATACGTGTAAGTGGAGTTTCCACAATCTGTTGAGAATGGGATTGTCAAATGGATTAAGGAACCAATTGGTTATGGCTAGGGCATGGTTCCATTTAACATGATAAGTTCTTTCAACCTGGAACAACACATTCATCCTATAATTTTTAAGAATAGGGGCATGTATCTAACAAATGTCCAATGATTTCACAAACTGGTTTTGTGCTCTTTTTTGCAAAGAAGGAAAAGAGATGTCCAAGAAAGCCTCTCTTATCCCAAGTAACATGTGTTTCTTAATCAACAAAATAATTTTATAGGGCTTCCAAATGAAGACCATGTGATGTGTTTCACTCTAGTTTGCAGGATGCATAACCATCCTTGGGGACTGAATTTTGTGTCATGATGCTCATTTGGTGAGGTCTACCATTACATGTGTATCTTGCAGCTCCATTAAATATGACTTGAGGAATCATTGTATTCAAAAATTCATATTCAATAAATTATTTGTTCTTGTTATAGTGGTGCTTCCTCCTCCTCATGAACCATGTACACCAAAATCTCTTCTAGATTTCCTATATTTTTTGTCCAGTTGTTTACTTTTCCCTACTGGTTGTAAGAAATAAGGTCCCATATTCTAAACCAAGCGGAAATTTGTCTTGTACTTATTAGTTGCTAGATGAGGCTTGAGATGGAGGAGGCACACCTTGAATTATTGGACCAAATTGATGAGAGATAAAGGACAGGGGGGGGAAGGTTGAGAGAATGGATCATTCTTTCTAACTAGGGGTGTTCCATATTTGGGAATACTTGAGCCACAACCTTTAAGGGATCATATTTGACCTTTTAGATTGTTAATCTAAAATATATTTATCTTCTTTGATACGTTTTGACATGCTTTTAAAGTGAGAATTTATCATTATGCACAGATGCACAATGTTAAATTTGGTAAATTTAAATTTGACATGTTTTTTAATCTGTTGAAATTCTTATCATGCGCAGCTTCACAGCTTCGGGGTGAAGCAAACTTGGCTACTATGCAGCGACAAAACCAGAGGTCATCGTCAAGTAAATTTAATTGTTATTCAATTCATCCTCAAGTACATATAAACATAAATATTCTTTTACACATCTAAATCTAAGATATTGTTGTGCACAAGCGGTGGCTCTCACGTCTGTCTGAGGGGTCTACACGGGTCGGTGGACAAGCATAGAGGACACGTTTAGTGTCTTATTCTTCAGATATGCCATTTCCAGGTAGAGATTGTTTACATACATTTTCACTAGAATTATTGTTTGACATGTTTTTTAATATGTGGAAAATTCTTATCATGCACAGCTTCACAGCTTCTGGGTGAAGCAAACTTGGATACTATGCAACCACACTCCTTGAGGTCATTATCAGGTAAATTCAATTGTTATTCAGTTAATGTTCAAGTCTATATAAACATAGATCTTATTTTACGCATCAGTATGCTCTAATATCTTGTGGTGCACAGGTGGTGGCTCTCAACATGACAGACGTCTACCTGAGGGGTCTACAGAGGCTGGTGGACAAACACATAGGATTCCATTACCAGGTAGATATTGTTTTCATACATTCTACGTAGAATTATTGTTTGGAATGTTTTTTAATATGTAGAAACTTCTCATCATGCATAGCTTTACAGCCTCGGGCTAAAGCAATTTTTGGCTACTATGCAAGCACAGTCCCTGAGGTCATCATCAGGAAAATTAAATCGTTATTCATTTCATGCTGAAGCATATAAAAAGATAAATTTTATTTTACACATCTTTCTAAGATCTTGTCACATGCACAAGTGGTGGCTCTGAGCATGATAGACTTACGTCTGAGGGGTCTACAGGGGCCGATGGACAAACACATATGACACACTTAGTGTCTTATTCCTCATATACGCCATTGCCAGGTAGATGTTGTTTACATGTACATTTTGACTAGAATTCTTGTTTGACATGATTGTGTTATTTGGGAAAAATGAGATGATTTTTCTTGTTAACTTAAATGCGATTGCAAATTTTTGGTTTTGTACAAGGGCTCCTAGACATTCTAACAATAATGATGGGGCAAAAGAGGATGAACTAGGTATTTGTAATGAATACATTTTATTTAAATATGTATAATTTGATTCACAAATTATATATATATATTAATACTTGCACGTGCATTTTACTTCTTATAGGGTTTGCTGCTCTTGATCCAAATCCACCTCTCAAGACAAGGAGACATTGTCAGGTGCATCAGTATGCTCACACTGAAATATATGACCCTCTTTACAGTAATCCTAGATATGTTCCCGAGGAGACTCCTTGTGAAGACAACGTCGCTATGATGACTATGGAAGAGATGAAGGATCATTCTTCGAGATTGCAGGCAGAGCTTGATTCTTCAAATCTTTCTTTTGGTACTCAACATTGTCTCCAGATTTTTTTGCACAATCTGAATAGTTTGATTGAGACATATCTTGGGGTTGGACCATCAACCCATATTTTTCATGATATGATGTGTAGGAGGCAATTTTCAATGATGGGTCGCCACAAGTTTGAAGAAGTAAATAAAGTTGTCACAAAAGAAATGGTTTTTTCATGTTTTGACTTGCACTCTGAAGACAAAAAATGTCTAAAGATTACAAGATTCAATGATCCACTGATTGCACCACATATTTATTCGAGGTTCCTATGTGCATATGGGAAGCTCCCAAATAATGATGAGGTTCCTCAGTATTTTGTTAAGATGTTGATTGCAGAGTTCCAGTTTAACATGGACCCGACTATACGGATATGGGATCCAGTTTCTATGGTGCTGGAAAAGGTCATACCTATGAACGACCTGATGCACGAAAAGATGCTAATTATAGGCGTATGATGCCTCGATTAGTACAACCACATCCTAGATTCATAGCTTTACTAAAGGATTTGGAAGCGACATCCCAAATATCAAGAGGGGTAAGGGAAGAGATAAGAGACCATGTTGGGGATACATTGGAAGAGGTGGAAATCGACCTACATACTATTTCATCTCCATCCAGTACAGATGAAGGCCCATTTGATGATTATTCTGATGATCACTTGAAAAGTATGATTCGATTAGAGCTTGAGCAGTAGGCAGCATACTGTAGAGACAATTATAAGCGATTCGTCGCTCGACAAAATAAAAAAAGAGGCATGGTACATAAGTAT
>LPNX010545522.1:167910-363105 GCA_001517045.1 Pseudotsuga menziesii | reverse complement strand
ATATATATACACTTTCATTTTGACTTTTCAGCCCACAGAAAACGAGGAGCCATTGTGTTCTGGTCCGAAGTTTTAAATTGATATGCTCTAGTTGCAAATCAATAGTGCTCCACATTCATTGTATGTACTTTTCATTGTATTGAGTAGTTAGCAGTTCATTTTTTTCTTGTCCTTCACACTTGGAAGCTTGGGAACACATATTCATGTAGTTAGTTGGTGATTTGACATATTCCCAGTGTTTCTTGTTTATGGGGGTTTCACTAGTAGTCTTGTTCACTCATGCGCTAACATTGGATAATGTTTTGAGCCCACACATGTGGACACTTTGAGTTGGTATGCACTATTTTATGGCTGTTGGATGTTAGCATAGCTTTTGGAGTTTTCATAGAGGTAAAACCCTAGTATTGGGGTGGTTTTATTTGGTTTATGTACAACTAAATTATTCTACAAAAATTAACATTCATCAAAGCTCAAATACCTTCACATACTATATAAGAGCACCTACACCAAAGCACCAAGATGGGATGTGGGCACAGTAGCAACACCAGAGCATAATTATTGGCTCTTTGGGATCTATTGTTTTTTGCAAAAGAGATTGGAATTCCTTCTCTCCATGTATATGGGGACTCTTCTTTAATCATTAATTGGGATTAGATGATAAGGCACCTCTCTCTGCCCTTAATCAGGATGGCTGGTGTGACAAAATTATGGATTTGAAGGCCTTCTTTCACACTTTATACTTTCATCATGTATTTAGAGAACATAATAAGAGGGAAGACAGTTTATCCAAGGAAATTCTCCCCATTCCCAAGGGCCTACTTTCCTTCACTGAATATTATGAGGAAATAGCTATTGGGGAAGATAAGCTACAACTCTTCAAGAGAAGAGCTTGTACCTCCTATTCTTCAACCTTTTGGTTGCTTTATTTTTTAGTATGGATGATTGAGTATTTTAGCATCATATTGGATGTCTTGAGTATGACACTATTTCTCCTCTAAGGGTATTGATATTAATACACTTCCTCGAGCACTTCCTTGGATATATTGAACTGGGATCTTTATTTTTCCTCCTTAGACATGTATGGATGATCTATCTTGTAAAAGTTGTTTGGATGTTCCCCTTATACATCGATGACAAAAGTATATATTAAACTAAATACCTTGAGAGAGAGAAAAGTCTTTGGTCTTGTTGGTCCTAATTAAATGTTTGTCCACCTTTAAAGTTCACTTTGATCTTGTGGTTCTTGACTCATGGTCCTATTCTTACTTGGTACTTAGGTTATCTCACCGTGTTCTCAGCCTTTTATCTCACCGAGATCTCTTCTATCGTTGGTTTCTCCAGCATGGGTTATCTCCTATGTGATCTGATTTTCTCCTCTTTCTTGCGGGTTTGTCTCTCAGGTTTTCCTGTGCGATTTCACTCCATGATTTTACCTCTTCCTCTTGTTCATTTCACGGGTTGCCTCTATGATTTTTTCATTCACGATCTGCTATTTGTTCATTCACGCTCTGAGTTTTACCTCTGTGATTTATTCTTTCTTCATGGACTGAGCTTGATATCTACATTTTCTTTATTTACGTCTCATCTTGTAAAGTGATTCTTTGCATCTTTCTCAGCTACTTACCTCATGATTTTTCTCAACTTGAGTCTCTGCGTTTTTCTCAGTCGCTTACCTCATGAGTTTCTCAGCATTAGTTGTTATGGGTTTTTCCTGTGTGCTGGGTTCTATCCCATGAGTGACCGTGAGGTTACGCTTCAAGTGTGGAATGTGAGTTACTCAACATGAATGTCAGAGGGTATTAGTATGACTAAGTTTCTCTTGTGCTAAGTGACTGTGTCCTTAGCATGACTATTTTGAACATGACTGAATTACTCAAGCCTGTCCTTTTGATTGAAACCTATCTTTCTGTTGACTAAGAGTCTAAGGTCAGTTTCAGTCTGCTTTAACCCTGTCTCAAGATATGTATATGGTTTACCCATTTTGACTTGTCCCTTCAGTGACAAGATCAAACTCAGAATTATCTGAGTATAAGGCGGATTCAAATAATGGTTGTGATTCCTTAATTTCAAGTAGCTCCTGCACTTTATTTATTAATTATTGTACATGAAATATGGTATGAAATCTCAATGACCAATATTAACGCAGTAACTAGCAGAGCATTAAAATTAACGCAATGACCAGCAGAGCGTTAAAATTAACGTAGTGACTAGCAAAGCGTTAAGTTGAAAGAGATGATAATTATGTGCTTGCTTTATTACAGTTTAAAGTTTTATCAGAAGCACTATTCTGAATCTGAATTTTATATGTTCATGCAATTATGTTTATTACTTGTATTAAAACATCGCTAACCCTTAAATTTCAAAATTGGATCTTGTATTGTTTTCTATATGAAAATTGGAAATTATTATTTCGGTTGGTTAACTAATCACTGATAATACAGGACTTGCACTGTCCCAAGCCATAGTAAAGATATATTTTTGATATATTTTTAATAGACAATTGCAAAATTTGTGTAGTAAGAGTTCTATCTATAATTTCATGTAGTGGAACTTGTTTTGAAATTGGAGGCAAACATAAATTTTGAGCTACCGATTCTATCTTTGTTATCATATATTTGCTATTTTTGTTAAAGGGATTTATTCTTTTTGAAATTGTTTTATTTGAGTATAGATCTTTTTTATCAAGTCTTTGGTTTATTCATGTGTTATTTCTCATGTAAAGTATAATCCATATTAAAACCTTTAACCATTGGCTTTAATGTCATGGTTATGTTACAACATTTTACAATGTCGAGACTTCAATCCTCATTTCTTTCTTGTCTATTTTGGCCAATCCCTGAAACCTAAAATGGCATTGATTCAAGTTTTATCTAGTGCATTCTTGGAAGTCTGCTTGAAATTCTGGATAACACCAATTTTTATTGTGTTTTCTTGTTCTCTTGATGTTTTGGTCATGGTACTAGATGGAAAATTCTCTTAGACCTTTGCAATTAATGATGATTTGAATGATCTCTACCACAGTGGAAAAATAAAAAAAAAACACACCGGAATATTTTTCACAGACAGGTAAAGAAATCTTCTTTGCAACAAGTGACTTCTTTTTCTTTGAATTAAAATTATCCAAGTCATTTGCAGTTGACTTTGAAACCATGCCATTGGATTTTAATCCACCACCTTGCCATTGGAATTTTCCATTTCAAATGGAATTTTCTATGAACTATAAGTTTGAATTTGCTTGTCTTTCTTTACATTGAAAAATGAATTTTTGACAAATAAATGGCCGGTGGGATTTTTCCAATCGTTTTTTGGGTGCATGGAAAATCAGATGGAAATATTGATATAAAAAAATTGATCGATTTGGACTGGTAAGGCCGCAATCTACCCTTTTGATTTAAGGAGTGAATGAAACATTACTAATGTGGAGTCCCAAACCCACGATGCCAATCCATATACCCTAAACATTACAAAACAATCCTCAAATGTTTTAGGGTTTAAAGTGTTTGGGTTTTCATATAAACAATTCATTTCCTCAGTTTTGCTCAGAGATCCAACAGGAAAAAGGATTATGCTTACATCATATTATGAGGAGAATTTCTTGGTAAGTTTCAAACTTCATTTTTCTTTCTTTTGATTACATACATCATTTAGTTTCCATCTCTAATAGAGAGCGAAAACGATGTATCCCAAGTGTGCTCTCCAATAAAATAAGGAAATAATACTAGTTAGCAGTGGTAGTGCTTTTGAAAGTAATTAATTTAAATCCTAATGATATAAAGTCCCAACTCTTGGATCACAATGAGTTTGTTTGTTTGGTTGTCAGGATGAAAATGAAAAACAAAATGAGACCCAACTGTACAGAACAATTCCTTATATCATTCTAGTTCCTTTTTCCCTGTTTCCTTTTGATGAAAGCCAAAAGTTATGTTCGGTGATCCAGAAAGAAAAGAAAAAAGAGTGTAAATGCATAGGTAGCTGAGAACAATATTAAATTGGAGAGTTTACCCTTTTCAAAGGTCTTCCCATGAAAAAATCCCAAAATTGATTCTAAGACATGTGTCCCCAAGTAGACTTGTAACCCCCACCACAGTTTGTCCAAGTCCAGTTGCTAAAATATAAAAGATTTCTCTACATAGTGCTGGAGTTGCTCCATAAATTTCTTCCACGCTGCTCCAAAAATTTCTTCAACCTTTAACAAAGGTTGCTTGTAAATGGATATTTAACAATAAACTCAAAAAACTAAGTATGAGAAAGGTGAAAAAAGTTATTAAAAGTTATATGCTGGTTAGTTTTGAAAACAAAACCCTCACAACAGTAAAGATGAGAAGAGTAAATTTTTTTATTAAAAGTTATATGCATACCAGTTTTAAAACAAAACCGTAAAAAAAAAAACTTTGATGCTCACAGGTGCCCATCAAAATCAACCCCTGGTGGGAATTAATCGTGGTCATAATGGGGGTTGAGGTCTACAAATCAACAGATACTGGAATTTCTAGTGATCATGTATTCTTGTCTTGAATCATAATTGGACTATTTAAATATGATTATTTTAGTAGGAATATGAGACTAATAACCAATATTAATCTATTTCTTCTTTTACCCTCTATTTGATTCTAGGATTCAATATGTAGGGTCTTCCCTTAATAGGATTGGAATCTAGATTTAGTTCTATTTTCATTTCTCCTAACTGTCCTTTTATTCGTTACATATCAATTAAAATATTAGGAAAAATCTCAATAAATTTCTCCATGCTGCTCCATAAATTTCTTCAACCTTTCACAAAGGTTGCTTGTAAATGGATATTTAACCATAAACTCAAAACACTAAGGATGAGAAAGGTAAAAATGTTATTAAAAGTTATATGCAGGTTAGTTTTGAAAACAAAACCCTCATAGTAGTAAATATGAGTAGGGTAAATTTTTTTATTAAAAGTTATATGCAGGCCAGATTAAAAAAAAAAACCATCAAAAAAAATCTTTGATGGGCATAGGTTCCCGTCAAAATTAACCCCTACTTTAAGGATTTTGGACTAGGACTGAGATCACTTCTTCACTGTGCATAAAAATCACTTCAAGACTGTTGATGTTAAGAAAGTCGTTGTCATCAAGGTCATATCGCTTGTCAATACAATCATCAAACCAATTCATCATAGGTCTATTTTTTCATCAAGGTTTTGCTTATGTCAATGCACTGTTGATTGCTCATATACAGAAATTCAAGAATCTATCCATACCACTTGAATTCAATCATTTTTTTTGTTCTTCTTGTCCACATAAACTTATCTCGGCTACTGCTCCAAACTTAGAACATCCACGACTTTAGTTGAACACTATTGGTCACCATCAAGGGACTGTCAAGATGAAATAAAATAGTAGTAAAGGAGAACACTTCTCTTTTGTTTCAAAACAGTCACCAGTAAACTTCGCTGCTAATAAACTATTATTGTTACAGCCCTCGAAATTCTCCACAAAACCACTAAAATTAGAGCTCTCTCTCGCTAGGGTTATGCACACTAAAAACTCTTATTCATTATCTAACATTCATCAAAACATTCAAATACATTACACACAGAAAAGTACACAATACTTGATGAATATTCCCTTTCTCAACCAATAATAAAACTATAAATACAACAAAAAAACATTGACTAACTTCTCTTATGGCCTCATATTCTTTGTTTGGCCATCTCCCCCCTTTTTCAAAACCATAGTCTTACATTCATACCCAGAAAGCTGAGCTTCCAGAGCTAACTGTCATCCTCTGCTACTGGATGCACAAAATCATTGTTGTCAATCATGGATTTATTTTCAGATGACTCATTATCTCTCAGTAAACACTTTTGGAAAAGATTCCATCTTGAACTCTCATCATTTACACCTTTGTTTTCTGTGCTCAGGTCATGTTCCCCATCTTGCTTCTTGTCGGATCCTTTTCTCTTTGATATTTTGCATGTGTGCTTTTTGTATTTCTGATTTATTGCTGATTGTTGACTATTTCAGAAAAAACCAATGATTGAGATGACCAAATTGAACTTCTTTTGTGTTTTCTTTCTATTTGTTTTCTCTTTTGAAGTTGTTTTTATTCCTTTCAATCGTTACAATAGTTTAGGTTTGCCGAATTCCGAGTTTAGTTTAGGTTTAGCTATTGTTTATGTTTAATATCTACATGTAATCTATTTTTAAACTTTTTTGGCACCATGTACAACTATTGATGATCATCTTTATGCAGCTTAGTATCCAACTTTTTTGGCACCATGTACAACATCTTATGATCATATTTACTACGATTATTATCCAGAATGGCCGTTGTACTAGGGTATCCAAAATGATGGCTGCACTGGATCATATATGTAATTATTCATCTATTGAATCTGAATGGCTACATTTGAATTCTAATATGTATTTGGAAATTTGACCCTTTTTTAATAATAAAACAAGGTAAATGTTACAAGCATTTAATGTCAATGAGCGTGTTCTTGGTGAAGATATTGTGTAAGCATAAAATATTTATGGTTCAATTAGATGAAGATGATGAAATTTGTTGTTGGGTTGATTTTTTAAGCAACCATATGAAGATAGACCTCCATATGCTATGAGGGATATTAGGTGAAAGGTGTTTTTCCATCTTCATGCTCATTTTTCATTGAATGAAAAGGTTGTTGTGCGCTTTCATATATGAAGAGATGAGTATGAAACTAATGCCAAGTTAGTGGAATTGTTTTAGAATCTTTGTGATAGAATATATAGAACCATGACATATAGAGTTTAATATTTACATGAAGTACTTGATAAAACTCTTGATATGTGTAAGAATTTGTGGCATTCCTTTAGAAAATCGGGACATCACTTCTCTTTAGGTCATCATCAACACTTTGGGTAAAGTTGTCAATAAAATAACAACTTGGTTTCAAACACATATCCATGGATGCATATTTATGTTGATTTAAGTAAATGTATTTTTGACGAAATTGGTTGGAAAACAAGGTTTGGGAACAAACAATCAATTAATGAAAATATATCATTTCACTATATGCAATGTTTTGAGCATGTCCATGTGTTGGCTTCTTGATGCAGAAGTATGGCCTCATATCCTTCTAGGAAGAAAAAATAGCAAATCCACATGGTGGAAAGGCTACACATCAATAGTTGACCACGGTCTCAACCTGCATTGAGAAGAAATGAATGAGTTGTTTCAACAAATTCTCATGTTCTATTTGTTGTTGAGAACTGCACAAAAACATTGATACAATTATGCATTGAGGTGAAATGACCCTTTCCTTAGAATGGTAAGTTGAAACTTTAGGTGGAGACATGAGTAAAATACTTTAAATTCAATGACACTTTCTTTTTCAAATTTGCAATTTTGGAGTGATGACATTATTCTTTTTAATAGACAATTGAATTGAAGATTCTTGAATATCCCTACTACAACTATAATTTGCAATGTTAACATATGATATATGTAATTCTATAAGATCAAAACTATTATTGCTATATTTTAAACAAAAAATGCTCATTCCAATTCTTGTTATTTTCAACATTAAAACAAATGACGAATTCATATCAGGTTTAAATCACACTCTACATAAATACTTCTCTATACTGAAAATTACTATCCTGCATTATTTTAAAACAAGGTCACATAGTAGTTTATAAACTTCAATATATCATAATTATTATGTGAATGAAAATAGCTACATAAGAATAAAGCCTCTTATGTATTGAAAATTTATTCTTTATAACTGTATTCACTATTAATATTTTAAATGATATTTATTAATAAATAGATATGCCATATTCCATACACCATCACATTTAATATAAATTTGAATATAATAATTTTTTGAAAAATACTTATATTTGAATTAAATATAAATACTAAGGAAAAAATATAATACAATAGGAGGGTATGCACATAAACAACCACATCCTAATCCCAAAAGAAACAAAAATTCTACAAATATATTTGCATCCTCTTTCTCAAGAGACTATTTAACAACAATAAAATTACAAGTGGCTTTAATGCCTTACCCTCTTTGACTATCATAGAACCTTTAGATAAAACTTGCATTCCCACCTAATCTTTTCATAGTTCAAAAAATGAATCGAGAGAGCTAATCTCATTTTTAAGAACATATTTGCGCCAAAGGTTCTATTAGCTCTCTAGGAAACTCCTCTAGGTTGCAGCTCGAGGATGCCTGGTAACTTCAATGGTTTACTAAATGGATCAAGTCAGATAACCTATAATACCTCACTCACTCAAGACATGCATAAAACCCAATAAAAAGATAAGGCTTCTAACTATCAATGTTCAAAGGGTTAATAATAAGGTGAATAAATGGAGAACTCACTATGCTGGTAGATTCATATATAAAGCAATCACCTATGAATGGCTAATCATAACAAGGAAAAATACTTGCAATTCAACTCATCGACACATAGATAGGATGACAGTTATCTAGTATTAGACAAAAAGAATAAACCTGAATCAGACATCCAAGCACAAGTACAGAACAGAAAAGAGATGGAACCTAAAAATATAATGGCAAAAGAGCTTATATTAAATGATGAATAACATGAGAAGATTAATAACAATAAGGGTCTAAAAGTATCTGAAGTCGAACCCTTGCTTCAACATTAGTCACAGGATTTATAGCCTTTACAAAATTTATTTCAGGTCCTGAAAAGTTGGATCGAATTTACTAAAAATAGATAACATAACTGTTTTTGCAAAAATTAGGTCAAAAACCCTAACTTAAGTGCTAATATAACTAACTCTAATAATTGTTCACTCCTTGAAATTTTTAATAACTGCAGTGATCACTGAAGTAAAACTAGGCCCTGTTATTTGAGAGATAAGTCACAGTTTGTCAAAAGTAGGTAGGGTTTGTGACCCATTTCACCTCGTTGGCACCTTCAAAACTAGGAAAAACCCAATCTTATGGTGCCTTTTATTAATCTTCAACTTCATAACTCATCCCTGAGGTGTTTGGATCAATCAAAATTGGTTCTTTGTGGAAGCGTGTCTTTCTGCATTGTTCTATGCTTTCGGCGGCTAATGAATAGATGTTGCATTCACCTAAGCCATCGAAAGCTCTGTTTCTGCATAATTTAATTAGTCCTTTAATCAACCTTTTACAGTTTCACTTCTTTCCTTCTGGTGCTTCTTCAACCTGCATTGGGTTTGGAATAGCAGTGGCATCATGGGCTGACTCCAGATCTTGAAGGCATATTGCTGCTTCTGATAGGGTTTCTAGCGCAAGGTGTGTTTTAGGGTTTGAATCCTTTGCTTGGAAACTCGATAGTCTGATGATCTTATAGATCTTGGAGTTGTCCTTCATTAATCTTAGATTTCTTTTTTGTAGCAGGATATACATCCCTCTCATTTCTAGAAGAGAATTATGCAATTCAGTGTTTTTCTTGGTTAATTTTGCATTAGTTATTTTGGTTTCTCTCTCTAAGACCTCTAGTTCATATACTTGCCTTAATATCTGGTTGATTCTCTAGGACCTAGGTTTGCTAGAGGAAGCCTCTACCATCGGTTCCTCTTGACCCTCCCTTTGTGTAGGTGAGGGAAACTCCTCATGTTTTGTTGCAACCTACTTTGTTAATTCAACTTCCTACTCCTATTATTCTTCAGAGTCTGAGTAAGGTAGGTTGAGTATATTTTTACCTTGTGCTAGATCCTCCTCCTCCTTTCCATTGAAATCTAGATTTCTCTTGGCTTTGTTGGTCATTGAATTTGGAGAGGCCTGATCCACTGCCACTGGAGAGATAGCCCTCCTCTTCCTCTTACCACTCCTAGGAGTGGTGGACTTCTTTGAAGGAGAGTTCCCTTTGTCTTCTGGATGCAGGCCTATTTCAAACTTATTCCAAAATAAGAAGTATTCCCATGCTATGTTTCTTCTTTGCAGTAGTTCTTGGACAATAAGCTTGATCAGACCATGATGGGATAGCCTGCCTACAATTTTGGTGGGTTGGGATTTGACCTAATGGGCCATCTTGGTAAGGATCTTGTGTAGTTAGAAAGGAAGGTTTAGTGGGCTCCTGCCAGTGAAATGGTTCATCAATTTAAAGTGGTATATCATCACCATGTTATACCTTCCTTGACAAGTTATATAAACTAGGATTTGTTTCAACAACTGCTGCCACTTCTCCTCAATCCAGGTTGAAGGGATTATTTTCTTCCATACCACATTCTTATGTTCAGGCTTCAAGTAAGACCTGAATTCCACATCATTTGTGATGGTGGTTTTAAACCATCTTTTCCCAATCCTTAGGATTTCTACTACTTCTACTATTAGGGCCTCATCAACCTAGAACTCTTCTCTGCCTATCAATTCCTTCGAGCCATCAAAAGAGAGAGCAAAGGATTCTGCCACTTGCTGGTGGGATCCATGAATTTTCTCACAGAACCTGTAACATCCTGCATCTTTGAAGAATTGGCATACCTTTGGGTGTGACTCGAGATAGCCAATGTACCCAAATTCCTGTCTGAGGGTAGGTCCTCCTCCTTTCTTCTTATCTAGACTGCTCTTCGTGTTCCTACAAAAATAAAAATTTGAACTCTAGGAAGGAGATTACCGTGCTGGTTTCAGATAGGGCTTGGATCAGTGAGGATGCATTCATGAAAATGTGGAGTATACTGAGGAGAGGGTGTTGATTTTGAGGGGTTGATCAATGATTGGTACTTGAGCAGGGGGACAGTAAGTTCTAATGAGAACCGTGAGATGACCAGTGTAGTGATCATTTTAACTGGGACTTAACGCTTTGTGGTGGTTCAGATGCAGTCACGGGATAGGTGGAGGGTAGCTAGGGTTTGGGACTTTTACCATTCACTTCAGTTTCATAATGACCTCTTCTTTACCATCTCATGATTTTTTGCAGTCCCAGTCTTTTCGGCAGTTAAGTGCTTGATAGTGGTGCTTCTCATGATGACGGTGGTTGATTTTGACATATGTAGTAACCGTTTTCTTATTTGGGAGATTTTGGTTGTTAAGGTAATCTTGGATCCAATTTTTAGCTGACAAAAGCTGGGCTTTTGGGTGGTTAATGTATTCCTAGATCAAACTTTTAAGCTACCAAAAGCTAGGATTTTCGGTGGCTAATGAACCGTTGAGACATTTTCCTAAGCCACCAGAAGCTTAACTTTGATTTTTATGAAAAAATAGAGCACAAGGCATTCCAAATTTATTAGACACACACAAATATTTCATAATGTGCACTGAAATCTTGATCACTATGCAAAAGGTAATTTTTCTAAGTTTGACCTAGTGACGACTAATTTATTTAGGAGATAACATCTGGCTCCTACTCAGGGATGGGAACCTTCCTATGAGGTCCCAAGAACCCTAGACCAAATTCCTTTCCTGAAAAATAAGAATTAAACCTATCTTCTATTGTTCCATTTGGCATGAAGTTTATTTTGCAAAAAAAACAAAAACAACAAAAAAATAATATTTTACAATAATAAGGCTTTAAAGCCTTAGATGAAATAGAGTTTCAAAAATCACCCATTGACTGGGCCATCAAACACCTCCTCGCCTTCCATATTTTGTAGTTTTAAAGTGTTTTTCTGTTGCACCTGAGCTATGACAAAAGGACCTATCCATAGAGAGTCAAATTTACCATGCTTTCCCTTGTCCTGCCTATTAGCATCCCATTTCAGAACCCAATCTCCAACCTGAAAATTGTCCACCTTTTCCTTCTTGTCAAAAATATTTTTAATCTTCTTTTGATGAGCTTCTGACTTCTCCACCACATGTTCCCTGACTTGCTGCAACTCAACCAAATCAAGCATCCTCCTTACCATGTCATTTGGTTCATCCTGTTCCTCCTGAAAGAATTTTGCAACCGGTAGAATCAGCTGAATGGGAGAAATGGCCTCAATACCATAAACCAACTTGAAAGGAGAAGTCCCTATGGTTTTTTTGTTAGTCACTCTGTCAGCCCATAGAGAAAAATTTATCTTAGAATCCCAGCTCTTTTAATTATTCTCCAATAGTTTTCTGATGATTCTAACTAGACTTTTATTGGATGACTCAGCAAGGCCATTTCCTTGAGGGTAATAGGAAGTGGAATGCACCAATTGAATGCCCATTGACTCACACACGTTAACCAATGCCCCAGATTTAAAAGCTGGTGCATTATCAGTCACTAGCCTTACTGGGAAACCAAGTCTGATAAAGATGTTCTCATATAAAAACTTCATAATGACTTGGTGAGTGGCATTCCTTGTGGGGACTGCCTCTATCCATTTGGTGAAATAATATGTGGCTACTAGGATCCACTTTTGCTGACCACTTGATGAAGGATTAATCTCACCTATGAAATCAAGACCCCACTGCTAGAAAGGACCATTCACTACAATAGGTCTAAGGGGAAAAGATCTGAGCCATTTTTTTCCTATGAATCTTTGGCACTTGTCACAGCCTCTTACAAAGGTACACACATCAGAGAAAATAACAGGCCAATAGTACCCAGCCCTCAGGATCTTGTGGGATGTGGTATTCCAGTAATGATGGCCCCCACATGTGCTTGAATGAAATTGATGTATGACCTGAACTGACTCTTCTTTATCTAAGCATCTCAGCAAAACACCACTGAGGATATTTCCAATACAATAGTTTATCAATTATACAAAATTTAACAAACTTAAGCTTAAGAGCCCATGCTTGAGCTAGGATCAGCCGAGGGGGAACTTATAAACTTTGCAAGAAATGAATAATACCTGAGTACCACTAGCATGAAGACAAGTTCTCAGTCACCTGTTGGTTTTCATGCTGCTCCTAAACTACCTCTGCTTCCCCTTCTGTTGCTACCTCTATCTGCAGGTTTGCTGAACTTATACCAATGAAATTCATTCTCAATAGATCACAATTTTCTTTAGCCATGAGTTTATCTAGACCTTGGCCTTTCACTATCTTGGTGGGTGTTGAGGCCTGGAAAATCGCAGGTAACAACAGTTAGGGATTCTCCCCAATAAACGTTCCCAACTAGCCCATTATTGTTTGGTGTGGGGAATCCGTCCGGTTTACGGTCCAGCTACCGTAGGTCAAGTAACAAATTAAAGTATTTACTGGTTACGGCCCGGTCCACCGTGTATACTTTTAGGTTTTTGTGTTTAAGTATGATGTGCAAGTGCCTATCTGAAAATGCAGATTTATAGAGATAACGAGGAGCCGTCACAATGTGATGCCCAAGTTCTTACCTCTTGTCTAACCTCTCTCACATCTAAATCACTCATAGCAATAAAACTAAAACTAACTAACTAACCTATCCCTAGGGAGAAAAATTATCATTTATCAATGAGTAATGTATTTCTACGCATGCATTAAGAAAAATCACAAATAGTTGTTACTTATTTCAGAACACATGAACATTAATAGATAAATGAACAACAAGATAGCTTATTGTTTATGAAAAGCCTTCATTACTCACAGTGGAAATTTCATAGAATAAACTAGAGTGCATTCATAACAAGAACATAGGTTCAAAGAGTTAGAATGATCTCACAGTTAATAGACAATAACCTAAAAATGAAATAGTTCACATTCAACAGATCCATAGCACAACATTTGAAAAATTCCACCAAGCTTTCTCCAACATGAAACTTGTAATTCTTTATTGCAAAAGGAAATAGTTCTTCTTACAACATACTCTCACAAATATATCTGGGAAAAATTCCAAAAGCACAAAAGTGAAAAATGGCATGGGAATGAGGAACAAACGAATATTTATGTTTACCATATGTTACAATCCTATGGTGTCCAGGCTGGGAGCTACCCGAAGACAGAGGTAAAAAATGAAATTCATATTCCTGGCCTCAAAAGAGTTATCTAGACTTATAAATCTTGGTTCCCATTATCCCTAAATTGGACTATCATCAATGATTAAAAGTACATACATTTGCCATTTGGGAAATCTAGACATCTAGAAGAATTCGACATGTTGGTTTTAGTGTCAAACAGTATGTTACTTAAGGAAGAAATTGTCTAGAGATCTGCGGTCACCAGATAGTCGCCAATTGTTGCAGTTGCAACTTTTTTCCCAAATTTTAAAATTTTGGACCCTCCTTTTTTCTTGGTTTTTTATTTGTCCTGGGATTGTTCGACTTCTTGAACTCTGTTTTCCTCTGCTACAAATTTGGATTTTCTTGAGTTTGAATTGAGGTCAATTGTTTACCACTGTCAAAAGTCAGATGATTCGTTAACTATTTTCTTTCCGCTATTTCGGAGTTCAAACAAGCTAGTATAACCGTCACCCAGGAGAACGTCTTTAGTTTTATTCAAACACTTAACTTTTTTTTAATTTTTCGATGGTTTGATTTTATCACTATCAGAGGGCAGTCGAAGTTTGAGTCGGATCTTTAGTTCTCTATGCCGTCACTGTTTTGGAGGTGAAATGAACTAATTTTATCACTGCCCAGCCAAAGGTCTTTTGAGCACTTAATGTTTTTTATTTTTTTGATGATCGCTGTCAGAAGTCAGTTGAACAATAAATCAAGGCATTATTTCTCTATGCCGTCGATGGACAGTCTTGTTTTCGTGATGTGTTTTAAATGGTATTTTTGGTTTTATTATTTAAATCCTATCTGACTTTATCGCTATTGGAACGATGTTTGACTTTGATCAGAGGGCTAGTCCTTTGTGTTGCTGACATGGCGACAGCATTGAGAATTGACTCGCGGATCCATAGTCCTTAGAACCTCTGATCGCCAATGTTTTCATTTGATCGCGGAAGCCGTAGTATGTATGTCTTCTGCCGTTACTGCTCCTTAGTGAACTATCCTTTCGATGCATTAGTGGTTCCGATCTCCGACGCTTAACTATCAGTGGTTTTTTAGAGTTTCGGAGTTCCGACACTGTAGAAGGGTTGAGGACTAATCGTCCGATGCATAATGCTCAGAGCCTCCGATCACCGACGTTATTTTTGTCGCGAAACTCGTAGTCTTTATGCTACCCGTCGTTGTGGTTCTTTAGTGGATTATCTGCCCGATGCTTAGCGTCTTTTCCTTTCGACTGTCGGTAGGGTTTTCCTGCCAATTTTGGTGTGCTTTTATTCTATTTTATGGAATGGCAGAGATTTCCCATGGGTGATGGTCGAGTCAATGTTTTTTCTGAGAGGAAGAGCGCAGTTTGGGGTTTGGTGTTTTGAGGAGTGGCGGTTACATAGTTTTGGTTCATGCTTTCATCGGAAGGTTGCAAGTTAGTCTAGATGCAGCCTGGATTGAGATAAAGAGCCTATTCTATCAGGATTGTGATTTTTTTTGGACAACGAGCTTAGAGGATTTTCAGACCTAGCTTGTAGGATTTTCTTTACCTTATCTTTTCATGCATTAATATTGTTTATAGTTCATTTTATAGAATGCATGTATTGATACAGTTTGTGTTACTTTGTTAAACAATAAATGGTCTAAAAATATGCTATTTTCATGACAGGGTGATTGCTGCTGCACAGAAGATCATATGTCTAGAAGAGAAAGCAAAAAAAATGAAGAAGCAGAGATGAAGAAAGCAAAGAAGAAAGTGAAGGTCTGAGATCTCAACAGATCGATAGCAGCAGAGGCCCAGGCTTGGGAAAATTTCATCAGTGACCAAGCTGGTCCCTCTTTATAAAAGTGCTATTAAATTTTTATTTAATACAACATATTGTACAGCACTCACTAAAAGACAAAATTGTGAGTTTGAATGGTTGGGGGAGCCCAAAGGTCTTGTTGTTTTGTATAAATATAAGAGAGTTATATGTAGAGTAGGACTTTGTCCTAGATAGATTTGTGAGAGTATGTTGTAAGAAGAACTATTTCCTTTTGCAATAAAGAATTACAAGTTTCCTGTTGGAGAAAGCTTGGTGGAATTTTTTAAATGATGTGCTATGGATCTGTTGAATGTGAACTATTTCGTTTTTAGCTTGTGTCCATTAACTGTGAGATCGTTCTAACTCTTTGAACCTATGTTCTTGTTATGAATGCACTCTAGTTTATTCTATGAAATTTCCACTGTGAGTAACGAAGGATTTTCATAAACAATAAGCTATCTTGTTGTTCATTTATCTATTAAGGTTCATGTCTTCTGAAATAAGTAACAGCTATCTGTGATTTTTCTTAATGCATGAACATAAATACATTACTCATTGATAACTGATAATTTTTCTCCCTAGGGATAGGTTAGTTAGTTAGTTTTATTATTATTTCTATGTGTGATTTAGATGCGAGAGAGTTAAGACGAGAGGTAAGAACCTGTGCATCACATTATGACCGCTCCTCATTATCTCTATCAATCTGTATTTTTAGATAAGCACTTGCACATCATACTTAAGAACAAAAACTAAAAATATACACAGTGGACTGGGCCGTAACCGGTAAAACCTTTAATTTGTTGCTTGACCTATGGTATTCGGACCGTAAACCGGACGGATTCCCCACACCAAACAATAACGGGCTAGTTGGGAACGTTTATTGGGGAGAATCCCTAACTGTTGTTACCTGCAATTTTGCAGGCCTCAACAGTTTTTGGCGCTAGAAGGAGGGCAGCCAGTGCATGGCTAGCCTAGGAAACCCATTTTGTTGAAATTACTCCACGAGTGATAGTTCTGAAAGCATTTTGTTTCCCAATCCAATTCCTAAAGAGAAGGGTAAAGAGCATTTGTATTCTGTCAATAACGAAGTAGTCGATGATTTGAGAAGAATTACTAGGGCATATGCGAAGAATATCAGAGGATTACAGATTATCCATGCCTTACCCAAAAGAGAATATTAGAAGAAATACCGCCCTATATTGGAAGACGCAGTGTTGGTAGAAGATTTTGAAGAGCTGGTTGAAACAGCCTTACAGGAAGTTGTCCAACCTCTGAATCAATTACACCCAGATACACCTTACTGTTCACTTGTTCGTACCCTTGTTCATTCACCACCTTACTCTCCACTCAAAATCATGGCTAACGTAAAAGCAAATAAGTCACCCAACCCACCAATTCCACCACTTGCTTGGAGGGCTAGATCACCATTAAACCTTACATCTCCTTTGCATGATTTGCCTCAAGCTTTTGAGAAAATGTTGCCTATGTTTGACCCAAGTGAAAAAAATTTGGTTGGAGATCATTTGCAAAGTTTTGACTTGGATATAGAAGGATTACGAGCTATAGAACATGAAGATGTAGTCTGCAGATTGTTTCCACATACCCTGATAGGAGCAGCAGCCCCATGGTATTTTTCTCTGCCTGCAAACTCAATCACAGACTGGGATGCATTTGAAATAATTTTTAGAAGTAAATATGCAATCTAGAAAACTCATGTAGCTCTAATGAAAGGGTTATGAGCTTTAAATAAATAAAGAAAAGAAAAAGTGCATAGTTTCACTCAAAGGTTTGTTGCTTATCTAAAAAAAAAATATACAGCTAATAAGCCATCCAATAAAGTTCTAATTGAATACTATACGTCAACTCTAGGGTCCGACTTGCCAATGTTTTCTAAGATGTCAGTCAAACCAACATTATCAGAAACTTATGAAGAATCTGAGAGGGAAGAGGCTGAGAAGGAAAGCATATAAGATTATCCTGCGCAATCGGGAGAAAAAACTTTTGGTAAGAAAGCCTTATTACTGACTAAGCCTCAGGAGGAGCAGTCACATGACTTTGAAGGAATGTTGAAAATGATGCAGAAGCTATATAATAGAGTGATATATTTGGAAAAAGAAAAGGAGGCTCAGAAAGAATATAAGCCTTACTATAAAAGGAAAGAAGACAACAATCAATCTAAACCTCCTCCACACAGTCCTGCATCAATGGATTTAACTGAGGTAGGTATGGATAATTTTTGTACCTTTCATTAGCAGCCTCATTCTAAAAAAAACTGCCCCCAATGGATAAATTCGATGACATTAGTAATGAATTAGCTATTGGAATCCAAACTAACAGAAGCTGATGAGGAAGAAGGAAAAAATAATCAACCCACAACAAAACAAGAAGAGGATGCTCTGGTTTTATGGGATTGTGTCTCCATGTTTGATAAGTTAGAAGAAGGTTCTCTGAAATATGAGGAGATATCAGAAACAAACGTGACAACAAAAAGTCAAGGTTTGATAAAAGAAGACAGGTCAATACTCCCAAAAATTAAGAGACTTCAAGAGAATATAAAGAAAATACAAAAGAGCGCCACCACTAATAAAATACCTAAATTCACAATTACGAGTCAAAATCCAAAGAAAATCAACATGCCTATTAAGCCTATTAAAGAGAAGATTGATAATGTAAAAAAGAATCTCGAAGAACATAAGATGGAGTATGATATTGTGGAAGATATTAAAAGAGCTAAGGCAAATATCTCACTATTTGAAATGTGTAATGTGCCTCAACAAAAAGAAAAATTCTTAAAAGCACTTGAAGCACCAGAGGAAAAGCTTCCCACTGACAACCAACCTGAAGAAGAAGAAATTGGTTAAGCAAGTGTGGGAGGTAAGTCTAAGTACAAAACCCCACCATTTCTCCTAACTTTTGAGATTTTCAACCATAACGTGCACAACTATTTAGTAGACTCAGGGGAATCAGTAAATGTTATGCCACTTTCAGTCTGCAAGAAGATAAATGGACAACCTAAACCATATACCTGGCAGGTTATTTAGTTAGATAGAATAGTTGTGAAGGTAATTGGGGAAATGGAAGATGTTCTAATTCACTTATCTTCAAATGAAAAGGTATGTCAGTTCATCGATATTGTAGTAGAAGACATACCTGAGGCTTATGGACTTGTTTTGATTCGGGATTGGTCAGCAAAGCTAAATTGATATTTTGCATCAGATTGGTCACATTTGTGGTTGCCTCATAAGGGAAGTCCCAATCAAATACAAATTTTAAGAGAGCCCCACATGAAGCATAATGTTACTCAGTTGGAGGGTAAGAATGAACTAGTGAATTCTGTATTGGGAAATTACTTCATTCAACTAGAACCGGGAAATTACCAAGTGAAAGAAGCCAGTGGTATACCAGACACCCAGCCCAATCTCCTTCGATTTTCATGGGCTGATGAGATTGATTGTAAAATAGTAGACTCAGTTTCAGATGTAGTTTTTTATTCAAGTACAGTAGAAGTAGATAGTTTTTGGACACTTTTTTTTATGGATCTAAAACATTGGAAGGATCAGGAACTGGATTTGTCCTGATTGATCAAAAAATAAATAAAAATTTTCTTTCATGTAGATTAGATTTTGAATGTACCAGTAATACAACCGAATATGAAGCGCTAGTTCAGGGGCTAAGAAAAGCAATTGAATTAAAAGTAAAAAATCTGAAAGTGTATGGGGATTTTTAAATCATTGTAAAGAAAATTCGAAATCAGATACATTGTATTTCACCTCATTTAAAATCTTATCAGAATGAAGTGTGGGATTTGCTGACAAATTTTTATGCATTTAATATTTTATCCATTCCTAGACTAAAGAATGCAGCAGCTGACTTGTTAGCTACCTCAGCTGCAAGGCTTGTACCTTCAAATAACAGGTGTTCTATTGAATTACTTTTCAGGACTTCAATTCCAGACATGATTACTAATCTACGAGTCTTTGATGATGATCAACAAATCTTGGAATGTTTGATAATTGATGAAACCTTAGAAGGAGCAATAATCGATGACGAAGAACACCAAGATGAATTAAAATTTGACAACTTTATTCTTAAAGGAGTCAGGACTTTAGACTGAATGTTTGATCTAAACAACAAATTCAGAAGGCCAGCAAATGTCAAGACTCATAGCTCGTCCTTACAATTCGAGTTGATAAATTTGGGAACGGAAGTTGAACCCAGATATGTAAATTTGGGAAAGTGTTGTTCTCCGGGTGAAAGAAATAAGTTCATTAGTTTGTTCAAACAGTACAAAGATGTGTTTCCTGGACATATGAAGAGCTTAAAACATATGACATGAATATTATACAACATGTCATCCCTATTAGAGCTGGAGTCAAGCCTTATCAGCAACCTTTGAGGAAGAGGCATCCAAAACTAGAACCTTTGATTCAAAGTGAAGTGAAAAAGTTATTGGATGCTAAAATTATATTCAAAGTCAGACATTCGGAATGGGTTTCGTATTTGGTACCAGTAAGGAAGAAATCCAGAGAGATCGGGCTATGTGTGGATTTCAGAAACCTAAATTGTGCTTCGGATAAAGATAACTATCCAGTCCCACCCATGGAATAGATATTGCAGATGGTTTCAGGTTCTGAGTTATTTTCACTATTAGATGGATTCTCTGGCTATAATCAAGTATTAGTAGCTGAAGAGGACAGACTTAAAACTACATTCAGAACAAAGTGGGGAACTTTTGCTTACAGAAGAATTCCCTTTGGACTCATCAAGGCTGGAGCTACTTTCCAGAGGGTCATGGATATAGCTTTCTGTGGTCTGATTGGCCATAGTGTTGTAGTATATCTTGATGATGTCACAATATTTTCAAAGAAGAGAGAATAACACGCATTCCATCTAAAACAAATTTTCGAGCGTTGTCGAAAATATGGCATCTCACTGAATCCTAGGAAATGTGTGTTTGCGGTTATAGAAGGAAAGCTACTGGGTCATGTTGATTCTAAAAAAGGGATCTCCATAGACCCAGAAAGGATTAAAGCCATCGAATAGATCCCTTTACCCCATAACAAAAAAGGTATGCAATCATTCATGGGGACAATTAATTTTTTGTGAAGGTTTGTACCAGATTTTGCCCAAATTGTCAAACCTTTGCAGCAAATGGTGAAACAAAGTGTACAATTCAAATGGACTGATGTGGAGAAGAATGCATTCAGTAAGATAAAGACGTCTATTGCACATGCACCATCTCTTAAAATTCCAAATTTCGAAAAAGATTTTATTTTGTACACTTTCACGTCTGATGATTCATTTGCAGTGGTGCTTACACAAAAGGAAGATGGGGGAGATGAGTACCCCATATCATTTATGAGCAGTTATATGCAAGGAGCCAAATTGAATTACCCAGCTGTGGATAAACAAGCTTATGCAATATTCAAAGTGGTAAAACAATTCAGGCCATACATACTTAAGAACCAGACTAAGGTAATAGTTGCACACCTAGCTGTAAGGTTTCTTTTAGTACAAAAGGAATTAGGAGAAAGAAGAGGCAACTGGGTGACAGCTTTACAAGAATATGATCTTGAATTCAAACCAACATCTATAGTAAAGGGGAAGGGATTGTGCAAACTAATGGCTGAAGGTAAAGACAATGAAGAAAACAATTGGGACAATGAAGCTGAGTTACATCTGATGGATGTATGTCCTCTTTTCACGTCTCTAGATTCTTAGTACTGAGACCTTGTTCATTACCTTCAGGAAGGATTGTTGCCAGAACATTGGAATTCTAAACAACGAAGAGCATTGCGCCTTAAACCATCTTCATATCAGATCATTGATGGAATATTATTCAGAAATAATTATGATGGAGTCCTTCTCAGATGCTTAGAGAAAGAAGATGCAAAGAAGGTCATAACAGAGTTACATGATGGGCCTTCTAGAGGTCATTTTTACGGAGATACGATAGCCCACAAGACTCTCAGAGCCGGATACTATTGGCCCACACTGTTCAAGGATGCACATGCCCATGTCAGAAAGTGTGATATCTGTCAGAGGTGTGGGGGAAGACAAGACAAAGCAGTAGGACCATTGAATCCTGTGATGATAACAGAACCATTAGAGCAATGGGGGATTGATATAATTGGAGAGATAAAACCAAATTCTTCCTTGCAGCACAAATAAATTTTGATGGCAACTGACTACTTCACTAGATGGGTCGAGGCCATTTCGTTACGTAAAGTGAATGAAGATGCGGTCATGGATTTCTTGCAAGATCATATTATGACCAGGTTTGGGGTTCCAATTTCCCTGGTTTTTTATAATGCTACTTATTTTTCTTCTATTATATTAACTGTATTTTCTCATGAAAGAGGAATCAAGTTGCATTATTCTGCAAACTATTACCTACAAGGAAATGGTTTGGCAGAATCTACAAACAAGAATCTGATTAGGATCTTAAAAAATACTATGATAGAAAACCAGAGAAGTTGGCATTTAGCATTACCGAATGCTCTTTGGGATGATAGGGTCACACCCAAGAATTCCTTAGGCGTGTCACCCTATACCCTTGTTTATGGAAAAGAAGCTATTCTTCCTCCCAACATTATGCTACCATCTTCCATAATATCTCAAGAGTATAGAGGTACAGATAATGAAATCCTAAATATTAGAATCTATAACCTTTTGAAGGCGGAAGAGTCTAGGTCCAAAGCCAAAGAATGGTTTAAGCATCAATAGGAAGTAGTGAAACGGTGGTTTGATAAGCATAAAGCTAGAAAAAAGGAATTTGAAGTGGGAGACCTGGTTCTTAAGTGGGATCGCCCACATGATGAAAAGAGGAAACACACGAAGTTTCAATATTTATGGCTAGGCCCTTTTCAGATTGCAGCAAAGCTTGGCCCCTCAACCTAAAAGTTGCAAGATTTACAGGGGTGGGAAGAGAACTTACCAGTTAATGGTTTAGTTCTCAAACCTTATTTTTCCTGTTTTTTGTTTTTATTTTGTACATAAATAAATTGATTTGGTTGTTTATTTTGATTTATTTTATTTCTATTTGTTTTTAGTTAGATTTTGATTGATTTCAATAAAAAAAGCAAACTTTTGGTTGCATGGAGAGCATTAGAATTCTGGATTAACTAAAATTATTGATTATAAGATTGTGTACTATTGATTTGTTTGAAAGAACTTCTTCTAGTTTCGCAGTTTTCCTAAATGGCTATGAACACATTGAAGTCCTACTTAATCCTTGTGAAATAACTCAAGATCAAAAGGTCTAGAATACTATTTCGAGGCTCCATCCATCTCACATTTAAAAAAATTTTAGGGGGTGACAACAAAAGACTCATGGAAAGGAAGCAAGGTAAACAATATATTATATTTAAAAGATCCCATGCCAAGAATTGAAATCCAAAAGGCAAATAAGAGTCAAAATCTCCTAAGAAAGTAATATGTATCAAAAGAAAGTACTAAACCATATGAGTACAAAATTGCCAAATTTCTTCTCCGGCCATGAGCTGAAAATTAAATACATCTCTCACACAAAAGCACGCTATGGATAGAGGGGCCTGAATAAAAAAATTCAGAAATAAGGCATGCAGGAGGACTCAAAAAGGAAAAAAAAAAGTCCAAAAGCACAAAAGTGCAAAATGGCATGGGAATGAGGAACAAACGAATATTTATGTTTACCATATGTTACAATCCTGTGGTGTCCAGGCTGGGAGCTACCCAAAGACAGAGGTAAAAAATGAAATTCATATTCTTGGCCTCAAAAGACTTATCTAGACTTTTAAATCTTGGTTCCCATTATCCCTAAATTGGACTATAATCAATCATTAAAAGTACATACATTTTCCATTTGGGAAATCCAGACATCTATAAGAATTCGACATGTTGGTTTTAGTGTCAAACAGTCTGTTACTTAAGGAAGAAAATGTCCAGAGATCTGTGCTCACCAGGCAGTCGCCAATTGTTGCAGTTGCAACTTTTTTCCCAAATTTTAAAATTTTGGACCCTCCTTTTTTTTTGGTTTTATATTTGGCCTAGGATTGTCAAGATTCCTGAACTCTGTTTTCCTCTACTACAAATTTGAATTTTCTTGAGTTTGAATTGAGGTCAATTGTTTACCATTGTCGGAAGTCGGATGATTCGTTAACTATTTTCTTTCCGTTGTTTCGGAGTTCAAACAAGCTAGTATAACCGTCACCCAATTGAACGTCTTTGTAACGTCCTGGTTTTTACCCCGTTTGCATGATGTATATAATGTAATTAATCATGGTGAGGAGCTAAAGGAAAAATCCGCACCATTGATTTGATTGTGTATGTTTCGGTAATAGGGATAGTTGCCGATGGTATATCGTGCTATTTGGCACATTATAATTCGGCATCATGTAAACACGCACATCAAATAAAATGAACCACAACCAGCTACGGCAGTGCAACGTTGAATGAAAAGGGCATGGTTCCGAAGGATAAGGGGTGGGGGATGTCAAACCTTGATCTATGGGGAGAAAACCCATGTGTTACCACCTTGTGTTTCTACCACCTTTCCTTGTCTTATCCAACCTGTTCAACCTCTTTATTGTTTTATCCAACCACCTTCATGGACAATGGCTGCTGGTGGTTGGGGTAGTTATTGTCTTTGGGAGTGGGGTGGCAGAACTGTCAGTCCCTTTCCCACATGACCACTCCACCCACGACCTTCCATTCATTCCACTCCATCCCTGTCAGTTCACCTTCACGGCCGCGTCTGATGATGCTCACGCGGAGCAGAGGTCGATTCACTCTTTCGCGGACATTCCATTCTCACCATCCTCTCTACCACACATTCGGGGGACTGTCTATTCGTTCCTCATGACTATGTGTTCATCCGCGTGCATAGATGGATTTGTTCACTCCCAAACACAGAGGTCGGGTATGTTTTCCTCACGCACAGGCAGTTGTGCTGCGGGACCTCACGCAGCCAAGAGGGGAGCTGCTTATCGGTGGTCATTCACATTTTCCATAGAGTGGAATCGGGTATGTTTTCCTCTGCATTTTGTGGATTGGTGCAAGTTCCCTCACGCACAGACCGTTGGAGTCATTTTCCATGTTATGAACCGTGCTCGCTGATTTTTGTTCTGGGAATGTTGTCTCCCCCGCGTGTTTTGTTGGATGTGGTGTCCAATTTCGTTTGGACCACTGTGGATTTCCAATCCGTGGGTTGAGTTTTCCTCTGTCCACGTTGGGAGTTGGCCTCTCCTTTGTTTTGTGGAATGTGTGATGTTGCCCAGCCGTTACATTAGTGAATTGTGTGTGCCGCTGGCTAAGTTTTCCTTGTTTTGGAACTGTGGATGGTTTCCATCATCCATTGTGAGTTTGGGATGCTGATATACCTTGGTTTGGGTGTTGTTGCTGAGTTTTTTTTGTCACGTTAGCGCCAAGAACAACTCAGAGCTACCTTGTGGGCTTGAGTGCGTCATCTGTTTTTTTTTTGGGATTGTCACCCGGTTGCCTTTGCTTCTTCACGGAGCTGTGAAGGGTTTTTTTTGTTGTGGTAGGCAGTGGTTGGTCTTTGGACTGTGCTGGCTTGGTCGGTTTGTTGAAGGGCTGGTAAACCCAATGGTGTTGGTTTGGCTGACTGTGTCCCTTGGCTATGTGTAAGCCTGCAATGACCCTTATCCTTGGAGGAATCATGCCCAGCTCGGGGGTGGTAGTGTTGCTGAGAGATTGATGAGCACTCTGGCCTAAGGTTGGGTGGAACATTGTAGCGATGTAGCTAGTTGCGGATGAATTCTCCATCCAAAAGATAAGTAATCTTGGCTGTTTGGTCTCTGCAATTTATAGCTATTGTATAATGAATTATGATGAACATGTTTTGTGCTGGAAAGGTATGTGTGTTTCTTCCGCTGAATGTTGATTCATTCTACATCTTTGTATTCTTGTAAGTTTTAATTTCAGCATTGATGATTTGTACATGTTCATGTGGTTGTTTACCTGTATGATTCGGTGATGGTCACGTCCTCTTCGTCGGTCTGAGGGATGGGGACATCACAGTCTTTAGTTTTATTCGAACACTTAACTTTTTTTTATTTTTCGATGGTTTGATTTTATCTCTATCAGAGGGTAGTTGAAGTTTGAGTCAGATCTTTAGTTCTCTATGCCGCTATTGTTTTGGAGGTGAAACGAACTAATTTTATCACTGCCCAGCCGAAGGTATTTTGAGTACTTAATGTTTTTTATTTTTTTGATGATCGTTGTTGGAATTCAGTTCAACAACGAATCAGGGCATTAGTTCTCTATGCATTAGTTCTCTATGCCATCGATGGACAGTCATGTTTTTGCGATGCATTTTACATGGTCTTTTTGGTTTTATTGTTTAAATCCTATCTGACTTTATCGCTATTGGAACGATGTTTGACTTTGATCGGAGGGCTAGTCCTTTGTGTTGCTGACACGGATACAGCATTGAGAATTGACTCGCCGATCCATAGTCCTTAGAACCTCCAATCGTCGATGTTTTCATTTGATCATGGAATCCGTAGTTTGTATGTCTTCCATCGTTACTGCTCCTTAGTGAACTATCCTGCCGATGCATTAGTGGTTCCGATCTCTGACGCTTAACTATCAGCGGTTTTTTAGATTTTGGGAGTGCTGACACTGCAGAAGGGTTGAGGACTAATCGTTCGATGCATAATGCTCAGAGCCTCCGATCATCAACATTATTTTTGTCGCAGAACCTGTAGTCTTTATGCTACCCGTCGTTGTGGTTGTTTAGGGGATTATCTGCCCGATGCTTAGCATATTTTGCTTTTGACTATCGGTAGCGTTTTCCCGCCGATTTTGGTGTGCTTTTATTCTATTTTATGGGATGGCAGAGATTTCCCGTGGGTGATGGTCGAGTCAGGGTTTTTTCTGAGAGGAGTCAGGGTTTTTTCTGAGAGGAAGAGCGCAGTTTGGGGTTTGGTGTTTTGAGGAGTGGCGGTTACATAGTTTTGGTTCATGCTTTCATTGGAAGGTTGCGAGTTAGTCCAAATGCGGCCTGGATTGAGATAAAGAGTCTATTCTATCAGGATTGTGATTTTTGTTGGACAGCGAGCTTAGAGGATTTTCAGACCTACCTTCCAGGATTTTCTTTGCCTTATCTTTTCATGCATTAATATTGTTTATAGTTCATTTTACAGAATGCATGTATTGATACAGTTTGTGTTACTTTTTTAAACACTAAGTGGTCTAAAAATATGATATTTTCATGACAGGGTGATTGCTGCTGCACAGAAGATATGTCTAGAGGACAAAGCAAAAAAAATGAAGAAGCAGAGACGAAGAAAGCAAAGAAGAAAGTGAAGGTCTGAGATCTCAACAGATCGATAGCAGCAGAAGCCCAAGCTTGGGAAAAGTTCATCAGCAACCAAGATGGTCCCTCTTTATAAAAGTGCTATTAAATTTTTATTTAATATAACATATTGTACAACACTCACTAAAAGACAAAAATGTGAGTTTGAACGATTGGGGGACCCCAAAGGTCATCGCAGGGGAGCCCAAAGGTTTTGTTGTTTTGTAGTTAGATTTAGATTAGGACTTTGTCCCAGATAGATTTGTGAGAGTATGTTGTAAGAAGAACTATTTCCTTTTGCAATAAAGAATTACAAGTTTCCTGTTGGAGAAATCTTGGTGGAATTTTTCAAATGTTGTGCTACGGATCTGTTGAATGTGAACTATTTCGTTTTCAGCCTGTGTCCATTAACCGTGAGATCATTCTAACTCTTTGAACCTATGTTCTTGTTATGAATGAACTCTAGTTTATTCTATGAAATTTCCACTGTGAGTAATGAAGGCTTTTCATAAACAATAAGCTATCTTGTTGTTCATTTATCTATTAAGGTTCATGTGTTCTAAGATAAGTAACAACTATCTGTGATTTTTCTTAATGCATGCGCAAAAATACATTACTCATTGACAAATGATATTTTTTCTCCCTAGGGATAGGTTAGTTAGTTAGTTTTAGTTTTATTGATGTGTGTGATTTAGACACGAGAGAGTTAAGATGAGAGGTAAGAACCTGCGCATCACATTATGACCGCTCCTCGTTATCTCTATCAATCTGCATTTTCAGATAATCACTTGCACATCATACTTAAACACAAAAAACTAAAAATATACACGGTGGACCGGGCCATAACCGGTAAAACCTTTAATTTGTTACTTGACCTATGGTAGTCGGACCGTAAACCGGATGGATTCCCCACACCAAACAATAACGGGATAGTTGGGAACATTTATTGGGGAGAATCCCTAACTGTTGTTACCTGCGATTTTGCAGGCCTCAACAGTTTTTGGCGCTAGAAGGAGGGCAGAGTGTGCATGGATGGCCGAGGAAACCCATTTTCTCAAAATTACTCCACCAGTGATAGTTTTGAAAGTAGTTTGTTTCCCAATCCAATTCCTGAAGAGAAGGGTAAAGAGCATTTGTATTCTGTCAATAACAAAGTAGTCGATGATTTGAGAAGAATTACTAGGGCATATGTGAAGAAGATCAGAGGATTACCGATTATCCCTGCCTTACCCAGAAGGGAATATCAAAAGAAACACTGCCCTATATTGGAAGACATAGTGTTGGTAGAATATTTTGAAGAGCTGGTTGAAACAACCTTACAAGAATTTTTCCAACCTCTGAATCAATTAGACCCAGATACACCTTACTGTTCACCTGTTCATACCCCTGTTCATTCACCACCTTAGTCTCCACTCAAAATCATGGCTAATGTAAACGCAAATCAGTCACCCAACCCACCAAATCCACCACTTGCTTGGAGGGATAGATCACCATTAAACCTTACACCTCCTTTGCATGATTTGCCTCAAGCTTTTGAGAAAATGTTGCCTATGTTTGACCCAAGTGAAAAAAATTTGGTTGGCGATCATTTGCAAAGTTTCTACTTGGCTATAGAAGGATTACGAGCTAGAGAAGATGAAGATGTAGTCTACAGATTGTTTCCACATACCCTGAAAGGAGCAGTAGCCTCATGGTATTTTTCTCTGCCTACAAACTCAATCACAGACTGGGATGCATTTGAAAGAATATTTAGAAGTAAATATGCAATCCAAAAAACTAATGTAGCTCTAATGAAAGGGTTATGAGATTTAAAGAAAGAAAGAAAAGAAAAAGTGCATAGTTTCACTCAAAGGTTTGCTGCTTATCTAAAAAAAAAATCTGCAGCTGATAAGCCATCCGATAAAGTTCTAATTGAATACTATACTTCAGCTCTAGGGCCCAACTTGGCCATGTTTTCCAAGATGTCAGTCAAACCAACATTATCAGAAACTTATGAAGAAGCTGAGAGGGTAGAGGCTAAGAAGGAAAGCATATAAGATTATCCTGCGCAGTCGGGAGAAAAAACTTTTGGTAAGAAATCCTGATTACTGACTAAGCCTCGGGAGGAGCAGTCACATGACTTTGAAGGAATGTTGAAAATGATGCAGAAGCTATCTAATAGAGTGATAGATTTGGAAAAAGAAAAGGAGGCTCAGAAAGCCTATAATCCTTACTATAAAAGGAGAGAGGACAACAATCAATCTAAACCTCCTCCACACAGTCCTGCATCAATCTAAAATAGCTGAATTCACAATTATGAGTCAAAATCCAAAGAAAATCAACATCCCTATTAATCCTATTAAAGAGAAGATTGATAATGTAAAAAAGAGTCTCGAAGAACATAAGATGGAGTATGATATTGTGGAAGATATTAAAAGAGCTAAGGCAAATATCTCGTTGTTTGAAATGTGTAATGTGCCTCAGCAAAAAGAAAAATTGTTAAAGGCACTTGAAGCACCAGAGGAAAAGCTTCCCACTGACAACCAACCTGAAGAAGAAGAAATTGGTTAAGCAAGTGTGGGAGGTAAGTCTAAGTACAAAACCCCACCATTTCTCCTAACTTTTAAGATTTTCAACCATAACGTGCACAACTATTTAGTAGAATCAGGGGCATCAGTAAATGTTATGCCACTTTCAGTCTGCAAGAAGATAAATGGACAACCTAAACCATCTACCTGGTAGGTTATTCAATTAGATAGAATAGTTGTGAAGGTAATTGGGGAAATTGAAGATGTTCTAATTCACTTATCTTCAAATGAAAAGGTATGTCAGTTCATCGATATTGTAGTAGAAGACATACCTGAGGCTTATGGACTTGTTTTGAGTCGGGATTGGTCAGCAAAGCTAACTTGATATTTTGCATCAGATTGGTCACATTTGTGGTTGCCTCATAAGGGAAGTCCCAATCAAATAAAAATTTTAAGAGATCCCCACATGAAGCATAATGTTACTCAGTTGGAGGGTAAGAATGAACTAGTGAATTCTATATTGGGAAATTACTTCATTCAACTAGAACCAGGAAATTACCAAGCAGAAGAAGTCAACGGTATACCAGACACCCAGCCCGATCTCCTTCGATTTTCACGAGTTGATGAGATTGATTGTAAAATAGTAGACTTAGTTTCAAATGTAGTTTTTGATTCAAGTACATTAGAAGTAGATAGTTTTTGGACACTTTTTTTGTATGGATCTAAAACATTGGAAGGATCAGGAGCTGGCTTTGTCCTGATTGATTAAAAAAGAAATAAACATTTTCTTTCATGTAGATTAGAGTTTGAATGTACCAATAATACAGTCGAATATGAAGCGCTAGTTCAGGGGCTACGAAAAGCAATTGAATTAAAAGTAAAAAATCCGAAAGTGTATGGGGATTCTGAAATCATTGTAAAGAAAATTCAAAATCAGATACATTGCATTTCACCTCATTTAAAATCTTATCAGAATGAAGTGTGGGATTTGCTGACAAATTTTTATGCATTTAATATTGTATCCATTCCTAGACTAAAGAATGCAGTAGCTGACTTGTTAGCTACCTCAGCTGCAAGGCTTGTACCTTCAAATAACAGGTGTCCTATTGAATTACTTTTCAGGACTTCAGTTCCAGACATGATTACTAATCTATGAGTCTTTGATGATGATCAACAAATCCTGGAATGTTTGATGATTGATGAAACCTTCGAAGGAGAAATAATCGATGACGAAGAACACCAAGATGAATTAAAATTTGACAACTTTATTCCTAAAGGAGTCAGGACTTTAGACTGAATGTTTGATCTAGACGACAAATTCAGAAGGCCGGCAAATGTCAAGACTCATAGCTCATCCTTACAATTCGAGTTGATAACTTTGGGAACTGAAGTTGAACCCAGATATGTAAATTTGGGAAAGTGTTGTTCTCTGGGTGAAAGAAATAAGTTCATTAGTTTGTTCAAAAAATACAAATATGTGTTGCCTGGACATATGAAGAGCTTAAAACATATGCCACGAATATTATACAACATGCCATCCCTATTAGAGATGGAGTTGAGCCTTATCAGCAACCTTTGAGGAAGATGCATCCAAAACTAGAACCTTTGATTCAGAGTGAAGTGAAAAAGTTATTGGATGCTAAAATTATATTCAAATTCAGACATTCGGAATGGGTTTCGTATTTGGTACCAGTAAGGAATAAATCCGGAGAGATCAGGCTATGTGTGGATTTCAGAAACCTAAATTGTGCTTCAGATAAAGATAACTATCTAGTGCCACCCATGGAATAGATATTGCAGATGGTTTCAAGTTCTGAGTTATTTTCACTATTAGATGGATTCTCTGGCTATAATCAAGTATTAGTAGCTGAAGAGGACAGATTTAAAACTACATTCAGAACAAAGTGGGGAACTTTTGCTTACAGAAGAATTCCCTTTGGACTCATCAAGCTGGAGCTACTTTCCAGAGGGCCATGGATATAGCTTTTTGCGGTCTGATTGGCCGTAGTTTTGTAGTATATCTTGATGATGTGACGATATTTTCAAAGAATAGAGAAGAACACGCATTCCATCTAAAACAAATTTTCGAGCATTGTCGAAAATATGGCATCTCACTGAAATCCTAGGAAATGTGTGTTTGCGGTTATAGAAGGAAAGCTACTGGGTCACGTTGTTTCTAAAAAAGGGATCTCCATAGACCCAGAAAGGATTAAATCCATCGAATAGATCCCTTTACCCCATAACAAAAAAGGTATGCAATCATTCATGGGGACAATTAATTTTTTGCGAAGGTTTGTACCAGATATTGCCCAAATTGTCAAACCTTTGCAGCAAATGGTGAAACAAAGTGTACAATTCAAATGGACTGATGTGGAGAAGAATGCATTCAGTAAGATAAATATATCTATTGCACATGCACCATCTCTTAAAATTCCAAATTTCGAAAAAGATTTTATTTTGTACACTTTCGCGTCTGATGATTCATTGGCAGCTGTGCTTACACGGAAGGAAGATGGGGGAGATGAGTACCCCATATCATTTATGAGCAGTGGTATGCAGGGAGCTAAATTGAATTACCCAGCTGTGGATAAACAAGCTTATGCAATCTTCAAAGCGGTAAAACAATTCAGGCCATACATACTTAAGAAACACCTGGTTCTTAAGTGGGATCACCCACATGATGAAAAGGGGAAACACACGAAGTTTCAATAGTTATGGCTAGGCCCTTTTCAGATTGCAGCAAATCTTGGCCCCTCAACCTACAAGCTGCAAGATTTACAGGGGTGGGAAGAGAACTTACCAGTTAATGGTTTAGTTCTCAAACCTTATTTTTCCTGATTTTTGTTTTTATTTTGTACATAAATAAATTGATTTGGTTGTTTATTTTGATTTATTTTATTTCTATTTGTTTTTAGTTAGATTTTGATTGATTTCAATAAAAGAAGCAAACTTTAAGTTGCATGGAGAGCATCAGAATTCTGGATTAACTAAAATTCTTGATTATAAGAATGTGTACTATTGATTTGTTTGAAAGAACTTCTTCTAGTTTCGCAGTTTTCCTAAATGGCTATGAACACATTGAAGTCCTACTTAATCCTTGTGAAATAACTCAAGATCAAAAGGTCTAGAATACTATTTCGAGGCTCCATCCATCTCACATTTAAAAATGTCTTAGAGGGTGACAGCAAAAGACTCATGGAAAGGAAGCAAGGTAAATAGTATATTATATTTGAAAGATACCATACCAAGAATTGAAAGCCAAAAGGAAAATAAGAGTCAAAATCTCCTAAGAAAGTAATATGCATCAAAAAAAAGTACTAAACCATATGAGTACAAAATTGCCAAAGTTCTTCTCCGGCCGTGAGCTGAAAATTAAATACATCTCTCACACAAAAGCACGCTATGGATAGAGGAGCCTGAATAAAAAAATTTAGAAAGAAGGCATGCAGTAGCACTCAAAAAGGACAAAAAAGTACAAAAGCACAAAAGTGCAAAATGGCATGGGAATGAGGAACAAACGAATATTTATGTTTACCATATGTTACAATCCTATGGTGTCCAGGCGGGGAGCTACCCAAAGACAAAGGTAAAAAATGGAATTAATATTCTTGGCCTCAAAAGACTTATCTAGACTTTTAAATCTTGGTTCCCATTATCCCTAAATTGGACTATCATCAATCATTAAAAGTACATACATTTTCCATTTGGAAAATCCAGACATCTAGAAGAATTCGACATGTTGGTTTTAGTTTCAAACAGTCTACTACTTAAGGAAGAAAATGTCCATAGATCTGTGCTCACCAGGTAGTCGCCAATTGTTGTAGCTGTAACTTTTTTCCCAAATTTTAAAATTTTGGACCCTCCTTTTTTTTTGGTTTTTTATTTGGCCTGGGATTGTCAGGCTTCCTGAACTCTGTTTTCCTATGCTACAAATTTGGATTTTCTTGAGTTTGAATTGAGGTCAATTGTTTACCATTGTCAGAAGTCGGATGATTCGTTAACTATTTTCTTTCCGCTGTTTCGGAGTTCAAACAAGCTAGTATAACCGTCACCCAGTCGAACGTCTTTAGTTTTATTCAAACACTTAACTTTTTTTTATTTTTTGATGGTTTGATTTTATCGCTATCGGAGGGCAGTCGAAGTTTGAGTCGGAGCTTTAGTTCTCTATACCGCTGCTGTTTTAGAGGTGAAACGAACTAATTTTATCTCTGCCCAGCCAAAGGTCTTTTGAGTACTTAATGTTTTTGATTTTTTTGATGATCGCTGTCAGAATTTAGTTGAACAAAGAATCAAGGCATTACTTCTCTATGCATTAGTTCTCTATGCCGTCGATGGACAGTCATGTTTTTGCAATGCATTTTACATGGTATTTTTGGTTTTATTGTTTAAATCCTATCTGACTTCATTGCTATCGGAATGATGTTTGACTTTGATCGGAGGGCTAGTCCTTTATGTTGCCGACATAGTGGCAGCGTTGAGCATTGACTCACTGATCTGTAGTCCTTAGAACCTCTGATCGCTGATGTTTTCATTTGATCGCGGAAGCCGTAGTCTATATGTGTTCCGCCATTGCGGCTCCTTAGTGAACTATCCTGCCGATGCATTAGTGGTTCCAATCTCCGACGCTTAACTATCGGTGGTTTTTTAGTGTTTGGGAGTGCTGACATTGCGGAAGGGTTGAGGACTAATCGTCCGATGCATAATTCTCTGAGCCTTTGATCACCCGTCATTGTGGCTGTTTAGTGGATTGTCTACCTGATGCTTAGCGTCTTTTGCTTCTGACTTTCGGTAGGGTTTTCTCGCCAATTTTGGTGTGCTTTTATTCTATTTTATGGAATGGCAGATATTTCCTGTGGGTGATGGTCAAGTCAGGGTTTTTTCTGAGAGGAAGAGCACAGTTTGGGGTTTGGTGTTTTGAGGAGTGGCGGTTACATAGTTTTGGTTCATGCTTTCATCGAAAGGTTGTGAGTTAGTCCAGATGCGACTTGAATTGAGATAAAGAGTCTGTTCTATTGGGATTGTGATTTTTGTTGGACAGTGGGCTTAGAGGATTTTCAGACCCAGCTTGCAGGATTTTCTTTTCCTTATCTTTTCATGCATTAATATTGTTTATAGTTCATTTTACAGAATGCATGTATTGATACAGTTTGTGTTACTTTGTTAAACACTAAATGGTCTAAAAATATGTTATTTTCATGATAGGGTGATTGCTGCTACACAGAAGATATGTCTAGAAGACAAAGCAAAAAAATGAAGAAAATGAGATGAAGAAAGTAAAGAAGAAAGTGAAGGTATGAGATCTCAACAGATCGATAGCAGCAGAGGCCCAGGCTTGGGAAAAGTTCATCAGCGACCAAGCTGGTCCCTCTTTATAAAAGTGCTATTAAATTTTTATTTAATATAATGTATTGTACAACACTCACTAAAAGACAAAATTGTGAGTTTGAACGGTTGGGGGAACCCAAAGGTCACTGGGGGGTAGCCCAAAGGTTTTGTTGTTTTGTATAAATATAAGAGAGTTAGATGTAGAGTAGGACTTTTTCCCAGATAGATTTGTGAGAGTATGTTGTAAGAAGAACTATTTCCTTTTGCAATAAATAATTACAAGTTTCCTGTTGGAGAAAGCTTGGTGGAATATTTCAAATGTTGTGTTATGGATCTGTTGAATGTGAACTATTTTGTTTTCAGCTTATGTCCATTAACTGTGAGATTGTTCTAACTCTTTGAACCTATGTTCTTGTTATGAATGCACTCTAGTTTATTCTATGAAATTTCCACTGTGAGTAATGAAGGCTTTTCATAAACAATAAGCTATCTTGTTGTTCATTTATCTATTAATGTTCATGTGTTCTGAAATAAGTAACAGCTATCTATGATTTTTCTTAATGCATGCACAGAAATACATTACTCATTGATAAATGATAATTTTTCTCCCTAGGGATAGGTTAGTTAGTTAGTTTTAGTTTTATTGTTGTGTGTGATTTGGATGCGAGAGAGTTAAGACGAGAGGTAAGAACCTGTGCATCACATTGTGACTGCTCCTTGTTATCTCTATCAATCTGCATTTTCAGATAGGCACTTGCACATCATACATAAACACAAAAAACTAAAAATATACACAGTGGACCAGGCCGTAACCGGTAAAACCTTTAATTTGTTACTTGACCTACGGTAGCTGGACCGTAAACCAGACGGATTCCCCACACCAAAAAATAACGGGCTAGTTGGGAACGTTTATTGGGGAGAATCACTAACTGTTGTTACCTTCTATTTTCCAAGCCTCAACAGTGGGTTTTACTTATATGTCAAACTCAAACTTGGAAATCCATTTGTCTCTGTTCCCATCAATGTCAAGTTGGGTCAAGACATCCTTCACAGCAACTGAAGGGACATAGGCAAGCTCCTTTGCATGTAGAATGTAAATCTTGAAGGCTTATAGTGACTTAATGAGAGCATAGGCCTATTTATCAATAGGATCATATTTTAATTCAACATCCCTCAATGTCTTGCTGAAGAAAGCAATGGGGTGATCAAGGCCTTCCTCATCTTTCTGTAATAGAACTGTTGCCACTGTGCCATAGGAAGCAAAGGAGAAAATGTAGAAACCCTTGGTGTAGTCTGGACTAATCAAAGTGGGAGCTTCCATGATAGCCTTCTTGATGGCTTCAAAAGAGTTTCTTGCTTGCTATGTCCACTTGATTTCAGCTTCCTTCCTCAACATAGAGGTTATGTGTTTTACCAACTCATAAATTTTTTGGATAAACCTCCTGACAAAATTTTTCTTACCCAGGAATGACTGAATGTCCTTTTTTGACCTAGGTATGGACAACTTCTGGATTGCTTCAACTCGAACAGGATCAATATTCACACCTTCTGCTGAGACTATGTGACCTAGGATTTTTCCCTCCCTAAGAGAAAATTGAGACTTCTTTGGGTTCAGAGATATCCCAAACTGTCTACATTTCAAAAACACCTTCCTGAAGTGCTTACAATGTTCTTCATGGCTATTGGAGTAAATAGTGAGGTCATCAAGGTATATGAGAAAAAACTTATCTTTCAATCCCACAAAATCTATGTCCATGGCTCTCTAAAAGGTGGCCCCAACATTCATTATCCCAAATGGCATCTTGGCATAAATTAAATTACCCTAGGGAGTGGTAAATGCAGTTTTCTCTTGATCATCAGGGTGTACAGAAACTTGATTGTAGCCAGAGAAACCATCTAGGAATGACATGACACTAGCTCCTGAGACTCTTTGCAACAGATGATATATCTTGGGCAAGGGGTAGTTGTCTTTATTAGAACATTTGTTTAAGTTTCTGAAATCAATGCATAACCAGATCTCCCCATTTTTCTTCCTCACTATCACTAGGTTTTCAATCCATTTGGAATATCTCAGTGGGATTATGATTTTTGCATTAAGGAGATTTTGGATTTCTTTCTCAATCACTGGCAGAAGGAGGGGACTGATAGGCCTTAGATTTTGTTTGAAATGGATGGTGTCCTTTTCCAGTGGAATCCTATGTTGGATGATAGCTGTGTCATAGGTCTTAAGATCACTATATTCCCAAGAAAATACATCAGCAAACTCTTTCATAAGACTACACAGTTTTGACTTATGATCAGTAGTTAACTTAGAGGACAAATTTACCAATTTTGGATAACTTTGGCTACCTAGGTTGTGCTCATGGATAGTAGGGTCTTTCACCATTTTGACAAGTTTAAAGGGGACATCATTATGATAAAAAATCTCTTCTAGGGGAACCAGACCCCGAGGTATATAATTGCCAGGCAACTGAACAATATTCTGATTTCCTATTTTATCTCCTGATTTGAGCCTCTAGGATTCTTCCATATTTAGGTTTTCTTGATCAATATGCATATCAAGAAACTCATCTATGACTTGGAGGAATTTACTGAGTTCATCATCATTTTCAAAAATCACAATCATAATCTTTGGCAATCACAAGCTCTTCATTGTCGCGCTCTACATCGCTGATATTTCCAAATGGGGGAAATGGTGTCAATTATTGGTGTCTCCATGGTTTTGCAAATTTGTTAGTCTAGTTTTGACACTCATCCAAAGACTCTACATCATCAATACATGCAATACAAAATCAAGATTACTTTCATTTATCGATTGCATGTATATTTGTCATTTTCTTACTCCTTATGGAGTGTAAGCCCCTTGTTTTCGGGACTGCAATACAATTATGTGGCATTGATCTTTCAACATCACCCATTCCAATATTCCAAAAAAACATTCTCACATTACCCATCCTTTCATTGAATTCATGGGTCAAATTTTGTTTGCACCAATTAACAACATCGTTTGAATTTGCAAGGCGAGTAGTAGAGTGATTCATTTGATATCTCCTAAGTGCACATTTCATGCATGCCCCAGCACCATCATGTTCTCCTTTTCCATGTCCCATTTCAAAAAAACTCCATGTGTGGCAAACATCTGTGTTTCTATGAAGGAGAGACAACCATAAGAATGACCATGTTAATTTAAACTAACCAGCAAAACCACCCGACCACACCCGATGCTCTTTAAAAGTGACCTTTCGTCTTGATAATTCTTTAAAAAGCATACCAAAACAATGCTAGACAAAACATGTATCATGTGTACAATCATTACTGATGTATAAATGATACTCCTTAATCACTTGACGATTATTTTCATTGCTATCAAAACCATCGACATCAAGCTCCGCATGTCTATACATGATATGAACAAGTATAGATACTTGATCTGAATGATAATACTCAATATGTATCTCCTTTTGCGGAGTGAAAGTGTAATTTTCAGCAAAATCAACAATGGATAATATTGTTCCTTTTCCAAACACATCTCGTGATTGCTTGAATTGTAAGTCCTTCCATCGTGCTGAGCGAGAGTGCTTGATATATTTATATATTTGATCCTTGAAAAAATTCATAAAATCTGTCAAAGAGATATCACTTTCAACTAAATTAATCTTTCTTGATGTTGTCATTGAATCTGTAACAAGAGTATAAGATCAACATAATCATATCTCTTCCATTTCACAATGCAATTTGATAATTGAGGATCATTTGTAACAAAGTGGTAGTTAGAATTAAAAAGGGCCAAATCATAGCATTCCTACATTTTTTACCTCCAACGCATTGTTTCTTATAAAATACTTGATCATTCGCTCACGCACATAATATTTTAGATACAAATTCACAAACACTCACAGGAGGGGGGGTTATTTGGCTAACACTGCATGCCAAAATCTAGAAATGTCTCATAATATAATTCAAATTCTACATGGTATCGACAACATGTGTCATGAACAACGATGGGCCTGACATACCATGGTTTAAGCTTAACAAATGTGCTAAGGGAAATCTTCACATCAACATTACTCTCCATAAAAGTTTTGAACATTTCCACTTGAGTGATCTTTGTTATGTGTTTGGAATGAGTTTCATAGTTTCCTTTTGATATACAATGTCACACAACATCCTTTTCATTTGGTAAAACATGAGAGTTTAAATTCCAAAACACTTTCACCCTGTCCCTTACACTATCTAGAATTCTATCTTGATAAGGTTGCCTACAGATAACACCCCAACATGTAACTTCATCATCCTCATCTAATTGAACACTAAAATTTTTATGCTTCCATAAACTTTTTCTTGATGTTTTTAACATTCTTGCAGTCATAGACAACAAACGATTGTTTACAGTGTTTTTTGACACAACCCCTGGTAGAATAGATTTACGAGCAACCATGTAATTATGAGATCGCTTTTTTGCAAGTGATGCAAGGATCGATGTCAGATTTTGTGATACAATCTCATTTGATTTAACCTCCTTGACATTTTGAATGCCCAATAATGTCATTGAATTTCTTAGACATTTTCACTTTAACAATTTATTTAACAATTGAGCTTGTTCTATGAGAGAAATACCTTCAAAATATTCTTTGACCATCTTTTTTACTCTATAATGAGTTGTATGATCAGGCATTGGAGGTCCCATTTCTGCAATTTTACTTGAATCCCTATTCTCCAAAAAGGTATCGTCAATGATGATATTGTTGCAGCTTCTAATTAATCTCTATGAATTGGTAAGTGTGGTAGGATGTTGTATGTTGGATTTCGACCCTGCACATTAAAATAAATATAAATTTATCTAATTGTGAACTTTCAAATCCATTATATATATAAGTTTACATTATAAAGTAAATTATAAACATATCAAAATTTATTTACTTACCAATCATGGTCTCAGTATCGACACTACCCATAGTTTGCTCCAGGATTGTCTTTTCCTCGTCACCTCCATGTTCTTCATTTCTTTCATCAACGTGTTCCTCGAAAATATGCATTCTTTCATCACCACCATGTGTGAGGTTCACACTTTTCATTTCTTTGTCACCGCCAAGTGCCTCCACGTTTCTTTCCATTTCTCTTTTTTCTCTTAACTTTCTCATGTTCTCATCCTTTATTTCTTTCTTTACCTCTTCATCAGTTCTGGTGTGATCATATTTTCTTTCGTGATTCCTTCGATTTCTCATGTTGAAGGAAATAAAACTTAAAATCCAATGCATGAAAAGATATGAGAATTGAGAGTTAAATGCATACATTGAAAAAAAGATAACAACAAGACTCAACAAGAGTAATATGCTAAGCACTATTGTACAAAAATTTTACCAAATTGTTGAATGTTTTTGTCATTGATGTCAAAGGAGTTTAGTAATGACAAATAAATAAGCAAGGACATGATCTAGCAAGGAAAAACTCAGTGAAAGACAAATTTGAATGACATTTAGGAAACTGGATGACATGGAAATTAAGATGATGTGGCATGTGTGATGAGACTAGAAAGGCACACGATTGTGTCCTAGTGCTATCATTAATTCAATGTTGAAACCTGACATCATTCTGGAAGAAGAATTGCAAGTTTCTCAAAACTTTGGAAATTGACTAAGTATGGAAAAATGAGTCGGAAGTACTGTAAGAGAATGCCCTCCATAATTAAGGATTTGACTAACATTCCCATGCCATGATACCATGCTATAGCTTGTTGAAGTGGATATCTATTCATGGTCTCAGGTTTCCTTAATCGCTTCTGAGGAAAAACTTATAGGTCTACCAAAACAAGGTTTTGCACCAGAGAAAGTAAAATTACCTAAGTAGTCTTAGGAAAATGCCCACCATAAATCATAGGTTAAATTAAATTCCTGTAGCATATAGTCAATTTGTACTCTAATGATTTTTCTACCTAAACATGATCTCAGTTTGTATTAAGCATGTCTGATGAAAAAATTATGGATCTACCAAAATAGGGTTTCAGGATAAATTTTTCAAAAAGTCCTGAAAATGACTAAGTGTTGGAAAACTAGCTTGAGTGGCCTTGGGATAATGTCTGTCATACCTAATGGGTGAATTGTAAAAATAATCCAAAACTACCATGCTCTATATTTTTGAGAAGGATATCTATCCATAGTTTTATTTTTCATAGAAGGTGTTTGATGACAAAATTAACAGCCTGCCAAAACAGGGGTTGAAGTTGCTTTTAAACCAAAGTAGCAAATCTGCCTAAGTGGCCTCAGGGAAATTCCTGTCATAGCTTCGAGGTTGAAGAAAATTATCACACCATATGGTCATTGTGTATATCGATGTTTTGTCTACCTATCCACATCTTCAGATCGACTTGAAAGTGCCTGAGGAAGAAGTTATAGATCTGCAAAAATAGGGTTTTAGGATAAACTTTGGAGAAAGTCCTGTAAATGATTAAGTGTTGGAAAACTAGCTCGGGTGGCCTTGATAAAATTCTTGCCGTACCTAATGGGTGAATGATAAAAATAATATGAAACTACCATGCTCTAGCTTGTTAAGAAGGATATATATCCATAGTCTTATTTTTCACAGAAGGTCTTTGATGAAAAAATTAACAGCCTGCCAAAACAGGGGTTCAAGTTGCTTTTACACCAAAGTAGAAAATCTTCCTAAGTGACCTCAGATAAATTCCCGCCATATCTTTTGGGTTGAATAAAATTACCGTACCATATGGTCATTGTGTAGATGGGTGTTTTGTTTACCTGTCCACATATTTGGATCAACTTGAAAGTTCTTGAGGAAGAAGTTATGGATCTGCCAAAATAGGGTTTCAGGATAAACTTTGCAAAAAGTCATGAAAATGACTAAGTGTTTGGAAACTAGATCAGGTGTCCTTGAGAAAATGCTTTCCGTACCTAATGGGTGAATGATAAAAATAATTTGAAACTACTAGGCTCTAGATTGTCAAGAAGGATATCTCCCCATAGTCTTAGTTTTCACAGAAGGTGTTTGATGAAAAAAATAAGAGCCTACCAAAACAAGGGTTAAAGAAAATACCTTGATAAAAAAATATTTAGTGGTTTGAAGAACTTGGATAATGTGAAATATCGGTCGATCTGCAAACTTTGATAAGTGAACTCTCAGCTGTAATATAGATATGAAAACTCTTGGCTGAACAAGGAATTTTCAAACTCTCGGTTGAATAATGATCTGCAAATTCTTGGCTGAATAACGCTTTGCAAACTCTCGGCTAAAAAACACTCTGTAAACTCGCGGCTGAAAACTGTTGTTCAAACTCTCAGCTGACAAAAAAATTAACAATTTTCGATAGAGAGGTTGATGAAAATTACCTTGGACGATAGCCTATATATACACTTCTCGGCCGAGAATTTGTGGACTCCTGTCGAAATCACGGGAGTTTAATGTGTCAGCCCCTAAAATATTCTCGAAGCATTATGTTACAAAACTCTTGACCGAGATATCTTTTAAGTTTCCATCTTAGAGTTTAAAACAACTTTCAGCCGAGACATTTTCTTAACTTTGGGTTAGATTTCGTGTGAAAATAACTCTCACCCAAGATATTTTAAATGTCTCGACCAAGAGATTTTATTGGTCAAGAGTTTTGAGTCAACATTTCCAGCACCATTTCTACAGTTTTAAGAAATGTCTCACTTTAGCAAGCTTGAAACACTACAAAAAATGAGAATTAACTATCGGAGTTTATACCAGTAGATTCATCATTCAATAATCTACTTTCTCATGATATAATTTTTTTAAAATTTCATTTAGGAATTCTATTTTTTACTATTTGTTTTCTAAACTTTATCATTAAAAAAATTAATGACCTAAAAATCAGTGACAATGAAAATTCAATATCATCGCGAAGACGAAGCCAAAAAAAAATCACAAGGTTGTTCCTTGTACTGTCCTCTTCAAAAAGGTGCTTTTAGTTTTATTGATAAGAGTCACATTTGAAATAAAAAGAGACAACAAAAACATGTGTCAATAAGGCATTGTTTTTGGTACATATGTTATTTCGATAAATAATAAAAACTAGCGTATAAGTTAGAAAATCCTCAACATATAGTCCATGCACAACTGAAATCAGTGCAAATTATGAGTATACATTTCATTTCCCTAAAATAAATAACTATCTCTAAGAAAAATGCGGTGCACAAAGGTCACTCATTATTCATACTTAAAATTTTAAAGTATATGTCGTTGGTGCAAGCAAAAGTTTCCCCACTATATTTCGATAATTTTAAAAAACAATTATGAGTACGTAGCTAATTCAATTCTCTAACACATTTGTGTTTACTTCAAGGTGAAATTCCTAAGGGAGATATCGTTTTGAAGGGGTTGAAGTTGAAAAAATAAAATTTTCAATTTGTTTTGTCAAAAAACAAGCAAAAGTGTTTCCCAACTTCATGTTTTCACCCATACCAGGTAACGATGGAAACAAGTTCTAACAGGTAACTCCACTCAAATCACAATATCTTATTCTAACATTTGCATTGATATACAAATGCATGTATAGATTACTATTTCATATACATTTACCACAATGCCAAAAGCAGGGACATTAACGTAACTGAAGATGACGAAGTCATGAGCCAATATCAAGAAGAAGTCCAATATGCAAGCTCTAAAAGGTACATCTATAATCACATTCAATACAATATATTGTGCATATAAATGATACACAATAATATAAGAAATAACTAAATGTCCAAATCAGAAAAAGTTGGACAAGCAAAACTGCCATTAGCAGTAGTGCATCACAAGCAACGCAACAATCTACTTCACAACTGTAAGTATTTATGCAATATTTTCACATCATTATTCAAAATATATATATTTTCGTTTTCATTAACATTATCATTAACTTTTACAATCTGTTCAAAAGAACCTATAACAAACACAACTTGTCCAACAAAAGCAACAGAGCTACAACAAGAAAAAAAGGTGTGTCTAATTCAATTGACACTATACCAAAATGCAATGCCAATATGTCCTAGCTTTATATCAAATAATTCTACACAGGTACAAAGTTTGAACTCTTTGTATCATCTCAATTGAGGACCTAAATAGTCGTAGAATTGGACATATATCCGTCAACGACATCATGGTCACATACAACACATTCTTAGATTAAAACAATAAATCATGACCAATACTACGTGCTGATATGACTGATGAAAAAGGCATCATGACAATTACCGTAATTGTGCCTACGCAACTAATACAATGCCATAAGCAAAAACTTGTAGCTGGTAATAACATCCGCATTACAAATTTCAAAATCATGTTGAAGACAAACTATGATCATGGCGATTGTGATCGTATCATATATTTGAATGAAACAAGAACCATAGAAAAAATTCCACCAATATGCAATCAATATACTTTCATACCAAATACAACCATTAAACAACTATCAGAAAATACATATCACTATCCAGTTGGAACAATTGGCGTACTTGTAACAGCTACCAAAATAATTGGGACACAACACAATCTAAAAATGAAAGATGAAAGCTCAAATGATGACAAAGCCACAGTAATACTCTATTCGACAATATACTGCTCATTTAATTATTCCATTTTCAAATCCCATGCTTCCATTAACTGAAAACAATAACTTCAATTTTTATTTTTTTTACAGCTACAATTGTATTAAACATATGAACATTTATACACGTTAATAGAAAACCAATTGCAAAATGGAGTGTTTCCTATGATTCTATGCAAAAACGTCACAAAGAAAAAAGACACAAAGGCAACGATATTTCGGACAACAAAATCAACATTCATCACAGAACTGAAAACAGAAGCTATTCACAGTTTACAAAAACTAGTTGGGTCGACAAATGTTGTAAGTATCATTTGTTAGCTCTATTTACATTACGTTTGTAATAACTAATAATGAAAAATTGTTTGCAGGTTCAAGGTATACTCACAACAACAAATGCATATTCAACGTCATTTGAACCTGTATGCATTGAATGCAATTCGCCTATTGGGACATATGCAATGATAGAAGGATTGCTAATTGCTTGTGAAAAATGTAATAAGGATTGCCACTTTACATATGCACATTGTATAAATGCCACTATCAAAACAACAGACAACACTGTTATACCTTGCATAGTCATAGATCCCATACTCCAAGAAGTGATTCTCGACGTACAACAGATTTCCTATGACATATATCTACAGAATAAACCAACTACTATATACATGCTACATGATCTTCAAGTCCACAGCTACTTTAGACTCAATGAAGACAATGTAGTATTACATATTGGATAACAAAAAGGTAACATCTCAATTACTTTTACATGTTTCTAAGAACAATTTGCATTAACAAACTAAAACGTATCTTATTTTGCACGTGTTCTCTCACGATATGTGCAATTTTGAGAGTATGTACATATATTATCAGTTTTGACAATATGTACATATACTTGCAGTTATCTACATATACTAGGACTTATGTACATATACTATCAGACTAATGTACATAGACTAATGTACTAATGAAATAATATGTGCATATCAGTTTGTACTTTGTCTCTCTCATGATATGTGCAATTTTGACACTATGTACATATACTAGCAGTTATGTACATATACTAGCAGTTATGTATATATACTATCAGACTAATGTACATAGACTAATGTACTAATGAAATAATATGTATATATCAGTTTATACTTTGTTTTGAATTTTAACAATATGTATACAGACTAATGTATTAATGTAATAATATGTACTTAGCATTATAAAGCTAACGGTTTATTATGTATTTAGCATTATAAATCTAACGGCAGGAACTTCGCCACCCTGTGACACTTGTTTATATGGGTCTCTACTCAACTCTTAATTTTAATTGGCGGAAGGGCTGTGACTAAGACTATAGTCCATAGTTCCGTGTAGCAGATAAAACGAAGCCAACGTTAAGGTATAAAATTGTTCAAGTGAAATGATATTACAACCTACAACCTACATGTATTCTTATGATATTACAACCTACATGTATTCTTATGATATTACAACCTATAAAATTGTTTAAGTGAAATGATATTACAACCTACAACCTACATGTATTCTTATGATATTATAACCTACATGTATTCTTATGATATTACAACCTATAAAATTGTTCAAGTGAAATGATATTACAACCTACATGTATTCTTATGATATTACACATCCAAAATAGCCAAAAATGATGGGAGTACCAAAGATTGAGGTTGTAGGTAGATGGCATAATCTCGTGTAATATCCTTCGCCATTCCAAGTGTAAACAACTTGTGCTAACATGCATAACATTTGATCTAAATTTTAATGGTCTTTCCTTTTTATTAAATTTAATGGCCTTCCCATGACTTGTGACTAATCTTAAAGTTATTATGAATATTACAAAGGTAAAAATAGTTATTTAATTATTATTTAAAAAAATTAAATATAGAAATACTATATACAATGTATTTCAGAAATTTAGAACTAAAGTTTCAGAAGTAAAAAGTAAATTTTTTTTAATTACAAGATGCAAGGAAATTAAATTAATAGTGCTTCACATAAATATGATAACATTTATGTCAAGCATAAGGTTTAAATACCTTTGTTTAAATTATGAGACTTATTTGAAAATCTAAATTTTATTAACTTTAAACAAGATAATTATTCACTCTAAACAAGATAATTCACACTAATTAATAGGCTATAACATGCCATGCAAAGTTGGCATTTAAATTTGAGCTTGTTGAAAATCTAAATTCTATTAACTTTCAACAAGATAATTATTCACTTTAAACAAGATAATTTACACTAATTAATAGGCTATAACATGCCATGCAAAGTTGGCATTAAAATTTGAGCTTGTTCACTTATAAGTTGTCCCACAAAAGATCATAGTTGATGCACATGTCATGGTAATTACAAAACAAACTCTTGCAGAAAGAAATACAAGATTTTCAATCAAACTTAAAACAACTAAGATCCCATAATAGATTGATGGCCCTTGATACGAGGCCCCATATGGATACATGCACAGATTTATTTATCTCATGTTCACATAATATCATTCAAGCAAGCGATGAGATAGGACACCTCATAAGGAGTGTTGTAATGGATCATTGAAATTCTTACTACCCCCTCATTCACATTATTGATGAATAGGAGATCCTTTGCAATAAAGTTAAGATGAGCATGTAAGAATACATATGACCATTTCTAAGTGCAAAAACCCTTTTGTAAAGAGCTTGGGCTATGCCATAGGATTTATTATTTATGTGGACAAAACTGATGGTGGGAACCCTACGTTCTCCATCTACATTAGTAGGTCCTATTATTCTAACATCTGGTTTTGACTTAAGATAGTTGATCAATTCCATCTGTAGGGGCTCATCCAACAATTTAGTAGTTGATATGCACCTTCAATAATCTCTCTGTGAGACTTAGAAGAATTCTTGACTTTCAAAGAAGAAATAGACTTCTCAACTCTTTTACCAAGTCACCCTATTGTTTCCCATCAGTATCCAAATTCAAGGCAAACTTCTCTTTTCTATGCCAAATTTTCTAGGTACCCTTGAAGGGATATAATTCATGCACAACCCTCATGATTAAGGAATCCAAGATCAAACATGCTTGCTACTAAAAGGATGGTTGTGAATGAAATAAAATTTGGGCATTCCATCCTTTATTTCATTGAAAGTATCATGGGCACCGATACTGAATAGAACAGTCACGTGAGGACCACATACCTTATAAGTGCTAAAAGCATACCATTCCACACCCCATTTCACTACATCAATTGCGCAATGAGGAGAAAGGGATACTCCATCCATATTAACTCTTGATCTCTTGCAACTCTTCTCATCCCAGACAAATTTCATCACTCTTTCCAAATCAATGATCTTCCCCAAGATTTTGTAAACATGCCAGGCTACTACTACAATTCTAGTCTTAGTGGATAAAATACCACCAAGAGATTCCAAGATTAAGTTGAAGTCCCCATTCAACTTCCAAAACTTGAGAGTGAGACCTCTCTGCTCTTCTAGTTTAATCCATGGGCCAACATTTGCTTCATGATTTGCCTCATGCAAAATCACCTCATCTCCTTCCATGAGAATAATGGCATAATAGTGGCTGAGGGTTTCAAAGAGTTGTGAAATTGAAGGTCCAAATATAACATGTCCAACTTCATCACCATTTACAAATGTTTTCATGAATACATGGGCATAATCAACCACCTATTTTTCTCTTTTGGAGAGCTCATATCCAAGTTACCCCTAGTTGGACATATTTAGATCTCATGTAATTATCCATGGAATCTATCACCACATTGGGAAATTGGATTCCCATGTAATTTTACATGAATATTGGATGATTTTTTCTTGGATCAAAGTGGGAGAAGTGTTTCCTAAGATTATTGTAGACAACATCCATTTTGGTGTTGAGAACTAGAGAGAGATTTGCGACAACATGTGCCTTATTGTGTAAGATCATTGTAATCGAGGCCATTTGAAGATGTGCAAGACCATTGTAAGACAGATACATGTTAAATTCAACGACTTAGAATTGAAATTTATAAAATAAATGACTAAATGCATGCTATGGATAAAAACATAAAGATTTGAACCAGAGTTAATTAGTGAAAATAGAGGTAACTATAAACCAGGATTGAGAGAATTGAATGAATGTGGCATTGAGAGCATGTAAGAGGAATGAATGTGGAAGGATTGTAAGATATATCATAGGTAAGCAATGAATGTGAATCCCCTCTTTATTTTACTACTAGCCCCTGCATTTATGCACCTTCATAAAGGCATTCAATCAATACCCACCTTCATCACTTTTCAATTCCATTTATACAACATTTAAGTTTCCCTTAATTGCTTATTTCTTCGTGGCATTGGCTACCTAGGGTCTCTTATCAATGCCCAATAAACTTCAAACTTCTTTTAGTTAATCCATGTGTAAGATATAATGCCTTCCGTGTATGAGAGTTTCTCTTATCTTCCCTCCATAAACTGCAGTAAGGGTTTTATTGATAGCTTGGATTTTGCAAATTCTATTACACCTTATAAAGTCTTACCTATATTAGCTATTAAGGGATAGTAAATTATGCCATACCATCACCCATAACTGTCATGATGTACATCAATTCTCCAAACTACAAATTTCTCTTTAGCTCTAACAATTTATTATGATTGATGATACATAAGAAAAATAAAAAACGAGAATTGTTCCACATGAATCCATGCAGAGGGATGCATGTATCTATTTGCCATGTTAATGAGTTGTTTCATTTTTAATTGTTGGATAAAACACTATTGGAAACAACAATTATGAAAAACTTGCATAATTGAACTCTCAAAGTGAAACTAAACATATAATAATTCAAACCAGGAATAAATCCACTGTCAAATATTTGCAAAATAATTTATTGTTTGCAAGCTTGTGGATTTACACTGTGTATAAATTTAGAAGTGATCGACGCATTTCGGGTGGGCCCTCCACCCCTCATCAGGATCATTTGAAGCTATGGCACAATTGAAAATAAGAAGATAGTCAATTATATATAGAAAGAGGGTAAGATGGAAGAATCCCTACAACGTTTAAGAAATATAAGATCCACCATTCTTTTCTTCAATTTTAATCTGAGCTTCTCAAAGACCCGAGTCTCCTTGAGACAATACTCTCTATGGATGTGGGTAATTTGTGTGTGAATGTTTCCACAATGTCCATTCATTGTGTGCAAGATTATGGATTTGTACTATGTATAAATTTAGAAGTGATTGACGCATTTCGGGTGGACCCTCCACTCATCATTTGGATCATTCGAAGCTATGGCGCAATAGAAAATAAGAGGTTTGTAGAGTATATATAGAAAGAGGGTATGATAGTAGAACCCCTACAGCATTTAAGAATTGTAAGATCTTCCATTCTTTTCTTAAATTTTAATCTGAGCTTCTCAAAAACCCGAGTCTCCTCGAGAAAATCCTCACCATAGAGGTGAATAATTTGTGCATGAATGTTTCCACATTGTTTAGTCATTGTGTGCAAGATTATGGATTTTCATTGTGTAGAAATTTAGAAGTGATCGATGTGTTTCAAGTGGACCCTCCACCCATCATTAGGATCGTTCGAAGCTATGACACAATCGAAAAGAAGAGGGCAGTAGAGTATATATAGAAAGAGGGTAAGATGGAAGAATCCTTGTAGTGTTTAATAAATGTAAGATCCACCATTATTTTATTCAATTTTAATTTGAGCCTCTCAAATACCTGAGTCTCCTTGAGACAATCCTCTACATAGAGGTGAATAATTTGTGCATGAATGTTTCCACAGTGTTCATGCATTGAGTTCAAGCTTATGGATTTGCACGGTGTAGAAATTTAGAAGTGATCGACGAATTTCGGGTGGACCCTCAACCCATGATTATGATCATTCGAATCTATGGAACAATAGAAAATAAGAGAGGAGTAGAGTATATATAGAAAGAGGGTAAGATGGAAGAATCCCTGCGAAATTTAAGAAATGTAATATACATAATTCTTTTCTTCAATTTTAATTTAAGCTTCTCAAATACCCGAGTCTCTTTGAGACAATACTCTCCATAGAGGTGAATAATTTGTACATGAATGCTTCCACAGTGTTCAATCATTTTGTGCAAGATTATGTAATTGCACCATGTATAAATTTTGAAGTGATCGACGTGTTCCGGGTGGACCCTCCACCCATTATCAGGATCATTTGAAGCTATGGAAAAATAGAAAAGAAGAGGGTAGTAGAGTATATATAGAAAGAGGGTAAGATGGAAGAATCCATGCATCATTTAAGAAATGTAAGATCCACCATTATTTTCTTCAATTTTAATCTAATCTTCTCAAAGGCCTGAGTCTCGTTGAGACAATCCTCTCCATAGAGGTGAATGATCGACACGTTCCAGGTGGACCCTCCACCCATCATTAGGATCATTCAAATTTATGGAACAATTTGAAACAAGAGGGCATTAGAGAGTATATAGAAAGAGGGAAAGATGGGAGAATCCTTGCAACATTGTAACACACCTAGAACTGAAAAATAAATATTTATTATTTATTTAAGAAAACATTATGTTAAATTTATTGTAAATGTTTATGACCAAGTTGGTCAAGGGTGACTGTAATTGAATAATTATTTATTTTAATAATAAATAGAAGAGATGCCCATCCAAGGGAGACTGTTAAATGAGTGTTCACTGACCCACTAGGAGGAATGAGCAGTTGTGGCAGGTTGGTTGACAAGTGGCAGCACTAGCATTTCACTTTCTAGCTGTTGCAAGAAGCATAATCCATAAAAATGTGCTCATGTTCCCTGACAGGGGGAACTGAGCTGGTGGATCATTTGATTCTAAAACTGACCCAAAGACCTAGGAAATCTTATAAAAATCATCAAATTTAGAAGGATGCTCACTACTCATTCTAGTTTTCAAGAGAATGTAACTTGTGATTGTTGCAAACTGAAAAGTCAGTCACACGAGGATTTGATGAGGGGATAGCTAAAGTGGAATTGTTGAGTTAAGTCTTCTACTGAGTTCCAAGTTATAGAAAGTGTTGTGTGGGATATTATCCCAGGAATTTTGTCCTAGTGATTTAGTGAAAAGGCTCAAGGGAGGCTAAGAAAGTCATTTTGGCTGCTTTAGGAGAAGGTTGGGTGGAACAGTCTCCTTTGGGTGTTTGTCCCCTTTTACATATTATCTAGCTTATAATTGTTATTATTTATTTGTAATTTAATTATAAATATGTACTCGTATTTAGAAGTATGTTAGAAATTGGATAATTGGATGTGTTTCTAAGTTATTTATCTGAAAAACTGTTTTTTAAATTGTTCTAAGGAAATCAAACTACAATTCAGTTTATTCAAAGTTAAGATTTAAAATTACTGGTCTAGTTTTTCTGCTAGTGAATCCTTAGCTTAAATGTTGTTCTTCTCTTCTCTTGGTATATTAACTATAGTACCTCTACCCTAGATATTTAATCTACTGCATTGTTAATGTTAGTTGAAAATCTCTGTGAGTCTAGGTTTAAAATAAATAAACGTCTATTTTTTAGTGATTTAGTGAAAGTATTATAAACATATTACAGAGGATATATATACTAAAAATTATAAGTAATTACACTTTGAGAGAAGTTCTGTAATCAAACTAGATATTCTTTAAATAATTTCATAGTGTTAAATCCAAAACCCCAACGGAAGTTATATATATATAATATAGATTATCACAGAAAATAATCATCAAACAATGGTTTGAAAACGATAGAAAAAACCCTATGTTATGCCCAAACTCTAAACAACATAACTTTATAAATTAATTTTCAATCTACGCCTGAGTCTGGCTTACAAGCTAACTTTCCAGATATAGATTGGGTTCCTAAACTTGGAATTTTTCTTATTATTAAAAAAATACCAAATCAAGATTATCGACAGGCTACAGCACTAGGCTGTAAACCATCTTGGCATTATCATCCGAAATGTTATCATTCGCAGAACAAAGATGCGACAGGAATAGGGCTTAAAATACTTTTCACTTCCAATTTGTATATTACTTTTGCTGGAAAATTTGGGTTATAGTTGTCATTGATGTCAAAGGTGTTCAAGAATGACAAAGGAATAACCAGTGGATATGATGGCATGACAAACTCAATGAAATACTAAAGTAGTGATGGCATGGAATAGTTGAGGATGTGGCATGACACATATTTTGGCATCGCATGAAAGACTAAAGTAATGATGACATGGCATGATGATGAAGTGGAATAACTATATTCATGAGATCCAATGAGTGAGGGTCAGTTTTTGTATAATCCGCAAAGACAGAATGCAGATCCGTATTAGCTCTAGAATGGACGGTCAGGGAGTATCCCACACTACATTCGACGGTGAGGATCAGTTCCACAAAATATAGGAGGAAAGGATGGAATTCCGCAAAAGATCAAGATCAGATGGTGGGAATTAATCCCGCAACAGATCGATGGTGCGGAAGGAAAAAATAGAAAGAGAATTGTAGAAGTAATGTTTAAGGATTTTATAATCCCGCATCCCGCAGCGATCGGACGCTTGAGACTAATCCCGTAATAGATCGACGGTGTGGAATAAAAATGTAGAAAGGGGATTGTGGAAGATTCATTTAAATTTTTACGCATCTTGCATCCTGCATCCCACAATCTAGAAAGATCAGATAGCTGAAATTAGTTCCGTTAAAAATAGATCAGTGATGCAGAAAGAAAATTGCAGAAAGAAGATTGTGGAAAGGAGTTTGTGGAAATATTTTTTTGGAAAGAAAAAAGTGAACACTCGACATCCCACATCCCGCAATATGGATATTGACGGTCAGGAAATTTCCCGACGAATATCAATAGTGGAAAATCGTTGATGAGGAAATTTTGGTGCGAAAATATGATTTCAAGGAGGGAATATATGCATAAGATCGACAGTTCGGAGAGACTTAGAAATAGGATCAAGGGCTCTGATTAAAACTGGAAGATGATATTCCAGAAAGAATATGGATAGTGCAGAAGCACCTGCAAACATTGGACAGAGGTGCGGAAATGGTTTCCAAGTTGTGGAAACGATCTCTGAGATGAAGGATCAATGAAACAACGTGATAGGATGTTTTGATAGGTGTGATCTTTAGATCTGAAAGGGTGCAACAGTGAAAGGTGTGTTCGTTCAATTTTGAGAGATGCGACTATTGAAAGAATCTTAAATGTTGAGAGGTATTTAAGCAGCATCCTAAGTAAGAAGGAAGACGTATCTACAACTTGTGTTGCAGCATCAGTAACAGAGACCAGTGGGAGTAAGAGAGACCAGTGGGAGTGACAAAAATCAATGGGAGAGAAATCATGAGTAACATATCAGGGTGGCAGGGTGACGCTAGGGAAGGAAACAAGCTTTTAGGGGGTTGTTTCCCCCTTTCAATCGTATCTGATAAACCAGGGGGTCGTAGCCTCCTTCCAATTGGGATTGGTAAATAGGGTGTTGTAGCATCCTTTCAGTTGTAGCTAATAAAACAAGGGGTCATATCCTCTTTCCAATTGGTATTGGTAAATAGGGTGTAGTACCATCCTTGTCTGCAGCAGCAAGAAAAACTATTTGTAAATAACAATTTTGTAGTAATAGGATGTATTGGTGGTTTACCCTATTGGGCTTCCACAATAAAATTTTGTTCTGTGTATTCCTGTTGTTATGATTTTATAATGATATATTTTAAAGTGATTAAAATAGTAAAAATATAACAATACTAATTCACCCCCCCCCCTCAGTATTGACCTATAAACCAACAACTTGAATCTTTACAAACAAAAATTTTATGGTCTTGTGCCAAGACAGAATCAGAGTGATGGCCTTATGGCCTCTCTCCAAGATTAGAAAGAAGCTAAATAAAAACCTCCAAAGGATAATCTCAGTGTTCACCTTTACAACAAACTACAGGAGTACCTTTTAACAAACATAATTTTACTTAGTGATAAACCCTAGCGGGTTGTTTTCAAATAACAAAACATAAACCCTTGTATGAATAAATTACAAAATGACGATATTTGTTGATAGAAGCCCTACACCCTGCTCATAAATCAAATATGGTATGGGTAAAGGCCTCACAGCCACATCATTTTTCTTTAAAATACAAACTGTAAATTCAAGATAAGATTGAATTCTATGAATGTAAGCCCTCACGGGTCTTTTTAGACTATAAAAACTATTTTCTTGAATAAATAACAATAAGAATAATTGACAGTGGCTTATAGATTTTTATTTTCTCAATAAACATGACAGTATAAACTGAGAAAAACGCCAAACAGAACTGAGAATCAAAATAAGAACATCTTTTGTAAACTTTACACAGAGCGTAAATTCTTGTAATAACAAAACAAAAGTACAATGTTGCTAGTATAAACATAGCGTTTTATAAATCCCTCACTAGTTCTGGTAGAACTCTTACATTTTCAAAAGAAATACATAGTTACACTGTAAATGCAAATAACAGAGGTGGCATAATCTATACGACTCCAAAAAACAAAGGGTTATCCCTTACAGTTTAGGTACAAACAGCCTCACGGCTACCAAACTTTACATTATCACCTTCATACTTTAAAATGTAGAGAAAAGCACGGTCTCAAGGCTAAGGGAAGACAAGATTCAGGTCTTACCCAAAACCGAATCCTTGTCTTCTTTACAAATTGGTTTTCACAACGTTTCTCCACGAAGGAAACTCCTGCACAAGAAACCTTAAAGTGGTTAAACACGAAAAAGGTTGAAATTATATTTTTACTGAAGAAGAAGCTATAAAAACAAAATATCTTACCTTCTGGTGTGATTAACAAGGTCGTTTTGGAAGCAAGAATTCCATTTTATAGAGCCGCGCAAATCCTTAGTAGGTTGCGGAGAAAAAGGAGGAAGGTTTTGTATTTGAGAAACTCGACTCTTCCATCCTGGAACCACTAGTAAACTATCAAAAGGACCAAACGAAAAGCCATCAAAGCTCCACAGAGCAAAAAACAGAAAAGATGAAGCTTCTAGAAAACGTTTCCATAGTTTTTTAAATGCCATAAAACCCCTAAAGTTTTTTCCTTAAACATATTCACCATCAGTTGGTGTAGTAAATTACCCCACATGGACTGCATGTGGAAGATTTTAAGTCACCACTCGTACACATCACCTGATAAGGATTAATTCAACCCTCATTTCCGATGAGAACCTCTTTACGCTATCGTAAAGTGCCTTGCAATAACATAATGTTTTCAAACCATAGCATAAATTATTTCATAAGATTTTAGGCACCTTCGTTATAGTAGAAATTTAATAATAGCATGGTAAAGCTAGGCCTAAGGCATAGCATAAAGGTATTTTCTAGGGCCCCTTTACTTTTAATGTTGATGTATCCCAGACTAGGAATTTGTGTTTGCACCTAGGAACCTTACAACTAAACCACTTTCAATTGCACAAAAGAAGTAAGATTTTCTGCATTGGCCATAGAGGCTAAGTAAGACCTGATACTTCTTTCCCTAGATGATAGATAGGTTCAAAATTTAATGACAAAAACAACTTTTAAAACAAAGTTTAAATGGACAATAAAAATATAACCAGTTTAAGATACTGAAATAAGAATTTCCTTTAACACAACAAAGTAGTGTCGTGACATGACATGTTGTGGAAATCAGTAGACAAGTCAAGAGCACCTAGTATTTCAATTTTAATGACACTTGTTTCACTATCACTATCGATAAGAATTTTAAGTAATCTTTTTTTTATACCATGGAGTTACCATTTACTTTAGTAAATAAATTTTTTATTTTTATTTTGGTAAAATGAGAGATGTTACATGTGATATTAGAGCGAGTTTCCAAACACTAGGCCTGATTGGCTCACTCGCATGCAAATAAGAAACAAATATACAGATCATATTTTATATTTATTTTTGTACAAAAATATAAAATCTGTTTTGCAGGAAAATGGAAGGTGTTGAAGCATCTGCTGAAAATGGGTCTCAGCACAACAATCCAAACAACATTTATGTAGAACTAAATAATACACCTTCAAAGTTACTACAAACAGTTGAGTTAAAAGATGAGCTACAAATTGTATAAATAGATAATGAAAGAATTTTGGAACTGAATCATATTTTATTAGACAAAATACATAACAGAGGAAAAGATAAAAGAAATGTTTATGAAACTGATTCTGAAATAGTCTCCTACAAACATAAGGGAAATAAAGAAAAAGATTGTAATAGTTAATCTTCTTCAGAGGTTAATGTAAGGTGACATAAGGGAAGCTATAAATACACAAGTGATAGTAGTGAAAGTGACCGTAAATCTAGGAGAAGGAATTATAAACTCTATGAATAAATTTATGCGGAATTTAAAAAAGTAAAGCCTCCCATGTTTAATGGAGAAGTAGAAAAAGGTGAAGAAGCCAAGGCTTAGCTGTCAGGAATGAAGAAATATTTCCATATTTATAACTATTTTTACAGACTAAAATCCCGAATTCCTATCTATAACTTAACCAGAAAAGCTGACATCTAGTGGCAAGACATAAAAATAGTCTAAAATATTAAGGAGAAGTACTTAACCTCGATAGTGTTTAAAAAGTATTTTAAAATGAAGTTTGTATCTGAACAGTACTACAAGGACAGAGATAAGGAATTCTATGAATTAAAATTGGGTTCAATGTCAACAAAAGAATTAAGTAGCAAATTTATAAGTATATTAAGATATGTATCATTCATAATTGATAAAAAAGATAAAATACAAATATTTTTAAGTTGTCTTCCCACTAGTTTCAAGGACATAATAGAATTCGACAACCCAAAAACCCTTTAAGAGGCTATGAGAAAGGCTGGTTTCTATTATGAACAGAGAAAAAAGAGAGAAAACTTACCTAACTGGAAGAATAAAAGAACCAATAATTTTGGTAAGAAGAGAAAGGGATTTAATTTAAATAAGAGTTTTGGAAATAACTCTCGGAACTTCTCCAGGAAAAATGATCAAGGAGAGGATTTTAAAAATAAGGCACAACAAAATACTACAACACCAAAAGGTAGGGATATGACTAACAATTTTGTTAAAAATATTGAACATAAGGAACCTGTAAAGTGCTGGGAATGTCAAGGACCACATTATCCCAAGTACTGTCCAAACAGAAAGGGGAACTTCAATAATGTGCATACCAACCAGGAAGAGGAAATAGTTGGAGATGTGGCTAATCAAATGCCTAGAATAAATGCAGCTTTGGAGAATCAACAAGAAGACCATCAAACTTCCATGGTGGAAGTGCAAGGTATGATACAAAATCAGTATGTTTCCATCCTTATTGATCCGCGTGCTAGTTTAAGTTATGTGTCACCTAACATAGTGGAAAAGTGCAATCTATCTTTGAAAAAGTTTGAAAAATCTCGGCTGGTCCAGTTAGCTACAAGAACTAAAAGGAAAGTGGTTAATTATGTTGAAAAATGTAATTTGCTTATGAGTCAGTTTGAAAATCAATTAAAGTTAAATGTTTTACTGTTAGGATCTTATGGTGTCCTAATAGATATGGATTGGCTGGAAAACTCCAAGTGATTTTAAATTTATTTCAGAAAATGTTTACTTGTTTAAATAACATAGGAGATTTTGATGTATATGTAACTTCAGAATGTATTTCACCTGTATTTATTATCTATTGTAACTCGATGTTTATTCTGGGATGTACTTGAGTCATGTCATGCCCCGATGTTCCTATCAGAAAGTTTTATAATGTAAACAAGTCATGTCAAGTCATTGTGGGTAACCCTCCTATTGGCTAAGGTTTAAAGACCCCGTAGTTCCGGGGCACTAGGGTTATTAGACTCTCTTAGAGAGGTCGGCCCTAGTAGGGTTTAGTCAAGTTGGAAATTAGTATAAATAGAGAGTTGGCCTCTCTATTTATCACACATATCATACACACTCAAGTGGAGTGCATAGTTGAGGAAGGAGAAGACACTGGGGCTAGATAGAAAGAGGTTACTGCTGTAGGGAGATCACCTTACTGTTTTGGGTTCTACTTTTGGTGTTGATTCTATCTTCGAGGAAGTTGCATGGTTTTCATAATTTATGGTTTCCCCGAGGATAAACACTGTGTTCATTGTCTCTTGTGTTTGATTGTTGTACTTGTTATTCTCTCGGTTAAAAGATCTTAATGTATTACTAGCTTAATGATAAAAATCAAACATGGTATCAAAGCTAACTTGAGAAGAAGACACTATGCATCTGTGGGAACTAGGGCTTCCTACTTTGTGCATCTTCCTCCATATATTTTCAGCAAAAGAAGGTTGGATTGACTCTCCTCCTTAGGGTGCATCTTTCTATCGCAACAGAATCCAACTCTGAGGTTTTTTAGTTTTGGACCCAACACTGCTGCCAGAAATTAGGGCTTTTCACAAAAGAGGAATTTTTCAGTGAACCTGGTCCTGGATTGATCTCCTCCCCAAAATCGAATTTAGGGATCAAAATCAAAGCATTTGGTTGGATAGAACTCCGGAAAAGAAAAACCCTAATCTGTTCCTGAACCAGCACTGCAGGATTTCAGCTCCAAATTCAGATCCGACATCTTGACCTGGTAAGATCTAAATATTTTGTATTTCTATTTGAGGTTCTCAGTTAAGATATCCCATCATACCAAGCTTGATGAAATCTTGAGGGAGCTGATAACTTCTGAGCCTGGAAGTATAGGATCTCCCTAGTCCTGGAAGAAAATGAGTTGGACTCCTATATCAATCAGGAGGTTCCAGTTCCAGAGGGAGATGAGGCTAAGGCATTACATAAGAAGAATTTGGTTATGGAAAAGAGGATTATTGCTGATTCAATTAGGGATCACCTCATACCATAGGTGTCCTCCCTCAAGACACCTAAAGCTATGTTTGATGCCCTAACCAAATTGTTTGAAGGGAATACCATAAACCAGAAGATGACTCTGAGAAATCAATTGAAAAATGTAAAGATCTATAATGCTGAGACCATCCAGTCTTACTTTACAAGGGTATCTCAGATCAAGGAATAGCTGGAAGTAGTAGATGAAGAAGTGGAAAATGCAGAGATTGTGATGACCACCTTGAATGGTCTCCCTAGATCACGGGACTCTTTAATTCAAGGGATCTGTGCCAGAAAGAAGTTAGTCAAGTTCAGCAGACTATGGGAAGAATGCTCTCAAGATGAAGCTCGGATAGCAGCTCAAGAAGAAAAGATGGGAAGTGAAGATCAAGCTCTCAAAACCCACACCAAGAAAACTAGAAGGAACCATCATCACTCCAAAGGTAAGATCTCACACTCTAGAAGAGATCTGTCTACCATTAGATGTTACACATGTGATGAGAAAGGTCACATATCCAAATTTTTCCCTAATAAAGGGAACTTAAAGAAGAAGAAGGAAAATAAGAGAATACATCATGCTCATGCTGCAGAGGATGATGAACTTTCCACAAAGAGAATCAGATAAGAAAGTGATTCTTCAAGTGATGAAGAATATGTGTTGATCTCCGCCCTCACGGGAACTATTTCACATGGAAGCAATGATTGGCTCATAGATAGTGGTGGTTCCAAGAACATGACAGGATTCAAAGAATCATTTGTGAAGCTATCTGAACATGAGTCACCTCACAAGGTGAAACTTGGGGATGACTATCAGTATCCAATAAAAGGTAGTGGTGAATCCTCCTATAAACTAGACTCTGGAAAGTATATGAAGATGAAGAATGTATTATTTGTTCCAGGACTAAAGAAGAACCTCCCCTCCATATCTGCATTGGATGCAAAAGGAATGAGGGTTGCTTTCGTAGATGGCCAAGTTCTTATGTGGCCAAAGGGAAAGACTTTTGACGATGCAATAGTGATTCGGGAACAAGAAGGAGGTCTATACAAGTTGAAGGGTCAACCAGAACAAGCTTTGGTTCATGACTTAGTAGAACTAAATGAACTTTGGCATAGAATACTTGCACATGTGCATTATAGAGCACTACCACTTGCAAGCAAAGTTGTTGAAGGTCTTCCAGAAATTCAAGCAAAACATGATGGAGTCTGCAAAGGATGTGTGAAAGGAAAGAATACAAAGAAGACATTTCCAAGTAGCGAGAGCAAGGCAAAAGGAATCTTGGAAATCATCCACTCTGATGTATGTGGACCAATGTCATCAAGTTCTCTAAATGGGTATGTATACTATGTTTCTTTTATTGATGAATTTTCTAGGAAGACATGGATTTACTTCATGAAGAACAAAGATGAAGTATTCATCAAGTTCAAGGAATTCAAATCCTTGATCGAGAACCACACTGAAAAGAAGATCAAGACCTTTCGATCAGATAATGGTGGAGAATTCACCTCAAATGAATTCAAAGAGTTATGCAAAGACTCAGGGATTAAGAGGGAGTTGTCCACCCCATACAATCCACTACAGAATGGGATTGCAGAAAGGAAGAATAGAACCATCATGGAAGCCGTAAGAGCTATGCTTCATGATCAAGATCTTCCTATGCATCTTTGGGTAGAAGTAGCCAGAACAATGGTGTATGTACAGAACTGTACTCCACATAGAGTACTCAAGAACAAGACTCCTGAAGAAGTCTTCTTTGGCAAGAAACCAGAAGTTAGCCATCTTAGAATATTCGGCTGTCCAGTGTACATACACATTCCAAAAGAGAAGAGGACAAAATTAGATTTTTCAGGAAAGAAGGGTATATTTGTGGGATACTCTGAAAGCTCGAAGGCTTACAGAATATTCTTCCTAGGGTTCAAGAAGATTGACATCAGCAAGGATGTAACATTTGATGAAGATTCAGCCTACATCAAATTCAGAAAGAAACCTGCTGAAGAACCTGAAGAAGCAGAAGCACCCAGAATTCATGATACAATCATGAACGAATAAACTCAAGAAGAAGATCGAGAATTTGAAGAACCACAAAGACCTGTAGATCCACCTTAGGAGAAGAATACTCATAAGAGGAAACCTGCTTGGGTACGAGAAATTATCCAAGGTGCAAAAAGATATGGGGTTCCAGAAGAGAATCACAGAGAAAGAAAGAGGACCAGATCATGTTCCAGTTATGTAGCATTAATATGTGATTTCATTAATAAAGAACCTTCCAATTATGAAGAAGCAGTAGAACAAAAATAATGGAAGGATGCTATGATCGAAGAGTATCAATCGATCATGAAGAATGATGTTTGGGATGTTTTCCCAAGACTAGAAGGGAAGTCAGTTGTAAATTCCAAATGGATCTACAAGATTAAGCATGCTGCAGACGGTAGCATAGAAAAATATAAAGCAAGATTTGTTGCTCGTGGTTTCTCCCAGAAAGAAGGAATAGACTATGAAGAAACCTTTGCACCTGTAGCCAGATACACTTCCATCAGATTGATACTTTCTCTAGCTGCAGTGATGAAATGGAATATACACCAAATGGATGTCAAGACTGCTTTCTTGAATGGTGTAGTGGAAGAGGAAGTGTATGTGGAGCAGCCACTCAGTTTTGAGACACATGGCAGGGAGTCTCATGTGTGTAGATTGAAGAAAGCCCTGTAAGGCTTGAAACAGGAACCCAGGACATGGTACGACAGAATTGACAACTTTCTATCCAAATTAGGATTTACCAAGAGTAAAGCAGATTCCAACCTTTACTACGAGGTTGAAGATGGCAACCCAGTGATGCTCCTACTATATGTAGATGATCTGTTTGTGACAGTTATGGATGGGTTGATTGCTGATATGAAGAGAAATCTTGTTTCCGAGTTTGAAATGAAGGACTTGGGTATGATGCATTATTTTCTAGGTATGGGGGTGTGGCAGAATACGTATGGAATCTTCCTTGGAGAAGGGAAGTATGCAGTAGAGATCTTGAAGAGATTTGGGATGATAGACTGCAAGGCATTAACCACACCTATGGCATCGAACCTGAAGATATTGAGTGATGCTTCATCATATTCGGTTGATGCCATGATGTATCGTCAGATGATTGGGTCCTTGATGTACCTGATGAACACGAGACCAGATTTTTGATTTGTTGTGAACACCTTGAGCCAATACTTGACAGATCCAAGACATGTTCACTTGACTACTGCAAAGCACATTCTGAGGTATCTAAAGGGTACATTTTATTATGGGCTCAAGTATAAGACTGATCAAAGGATTAACCTGGAGGGTTATGTTGATTCAGATTGGGCAGGCAGTGTCATCAATAGGAAGAACACTTCAGGGTGTTGCTTCAGTATGGGATCAGGTGTGATCTCTTGGTTTAGTAGGAAGCAATCCTGTGTGGCACTGAGTCCACCTAAAGCAGAATATGTTGCAGCCTGTTCAGCTAGTTGTGAGGTAGTATGGCTGAGGAAGCTACTGTATGATTTATTTGATCTCCAGTTAGATGCTACTTTTATATACTGTGACAACCAGAGTTGTGTAAAGTTGTCAAAGAATCCAGTGTTCCATGACAAGTCGAAGCATATCGAGATCAAGTATCACTATATCAGGGATATGGTGCAGAGAGAAGAAGTGAAGCTCCAGTATGTTGCGACGGATGAACAGATAGATGATGTGTTGACTAAGCCATTGGATAGGGTGAATTTTGAGTACTTCAGGGAGAAGCTTGGTGTTCTCCAGATCGAGACTCCTCCCAAGAGGAAGTGATGTGTCTGTGCTCAGCCCTTCTGACATGGTGAGAGGATTGGTTCCTTCCATGGTCAGATGTAAGAGCTATGACATGGTGAGAGGATTGGTTCCTTCCATTGTCAGATGTATGTGTAGATCCAATATCTAGCATGAAAAAGGGATGGCTCTGTGAAGACTCATCTAGTATGAAAAAGGACTAGCTCTGGGTAGATCCCACATCTAGTATGAAAAAGGAATAGCTCTGTGAAGACTCATCTAATATGAAAAAGGACTAGCTCTGGGTAGATCCCACATCTAGTATGAAAAAGGACTAGCTCTGTGAAGACTCATCTAGTATGAAATAGGACTAGCTCTGGGTAGATCCCACATCTAGCATGAAAAAGGACTAGCTCTATGAAGACTCATCCAGTATGAAAAAGGACTGGCTCTGTGTAGATGCCACATCTAGCATGAAAAAGGAATACCTCTGTGATGATACATCCAGTATGAAAAAGGACTGGCTCTGTAGATGTACATCCAGCATGAACAAGGGCTGGCTCTATAGAAATTCCTATGATGAGAAGAATCAAGAGATACCACCAGTGATGACGATCCAAATCCAGTGATGATGATCCAGATCCAGTGATGATGTCTAGTGGTGATCCAGATCGAGTGATGATCCAGATCAGATGATGAATATGACTTGAATACGAAGATGACTTGAAGATGACGAGGACTCGATGATGATCCAAAAGATACAGAGAAGAAGACTTGTGCTGAAAATTGTGTTGAAAGAATACCTTCCCAGTTAAGAGGGAGTGTTGATGTATATGTAACTTCAGAATGTATTTCACCTGTATTTCTTATATATTGTAACCTGTAGAAGGATCAAGTCGACATAAGTCAACTTGAACAAGGACCGACTTAGTTGATCAACCGACTAAGTCGATGGGCCGACTTAGTTGATCAGCTGACTAAGTCGGTCGACCGACTAAACTAGAAGATTAGGTCGGCTGACTAAAAGTCGTGTCGGTTCACCGAACCGACAGGTAGTTATTTTGTAACTATTTGTAAATTGTATATATTAGGCTGTTGAGCCAAACAAGAACTCAGTTCAATTCTCTGCCTTGTATGAACTCATTGGAATAATATAATCTGTTTATCTTACATGTTCTTATCTCTTGTCTCTGCTTTATATTTATGTATGTTTTAGTATGTATTATTGGTAACCTTATGTGATCTGTGATATTACAACATTGGTTCCGTTGCCGGTAGTACATGACTGAAATATATGCTCACATATGATACCGGAGCAGGAGATTAAGGACTGGTGGGAACATAAAATTGCAAACTATCTGCAAAAATACGCACGAAGGAATAGATTAATAGTCGCTGAGGCAAAAGAAATATTTTTCACAGAGACGCATGAAAAGTTTGTCGAATTAGTGCCACAACTCTTGAAGCAACTTCTGGATGAGAAATTCGGACGCAACTAAATAACAACAATTGCTGGAAAAACTGATCTGAGGAGGCCGAACAAACTTGTCAGAGTGGTTTGAGAAAATCGTTGACGACTTTTGTGAGGAATAAGCAGTCGAAGACAGAACTTCAGTGGAAACTGTCAAAGAGAAATTTTACACATATTTCATCGAACAATTTTTGTGTTCCCTACCGACCTTGCTGTTCAAATTCTTAATCGAGAAGGGAGCAAGACACATTGTCGAACCTCATCCACCACTGTACGAACAACCATCCAACACTAACTGGGCAGAGAAGCAGAGGAAGTGGGAGAAATTCATTGCAGAAAGGGAGTGGGAATACTTCCTGAGAAAATAAATCAAACTATCCAGGATTTCTAAAAGCATCAGGTAGGCTATGGGGGGGTAGCTGGTCATGTGTCAGAAATAGAGTATAGTGGATCCTAGTCAACCCAGACCGAATAGTAAGCACCAATAATGAGAAGTCGACCGAAGAGGACCACAAGAGACTAGTATTGTACGAAAGTATGTTGGACATCCAGAAGACCGAAAGGGACGAAAGATACCAGAGAAGGGAAGTAAGACGTGAAAGAGGCTTAGAGCTGCACAGAGGACAAAACCCTAGGGAGAACGACAAGGAAGAGAATCCGCCAGAGTCAGGTCATGACCGACATGAAGAGGGCGTCGAGAAAGAAGCATCCCCTACGAAGGAAGAAGTGTGGATAGAGCAGCCAGAAGCTCTCCAACTAAGAGCTCCCAGTGAAGGAACAACCCTTTCCCCATTGAATCCGCATACTAGAATATAGACTATTGTCAAAAACGACCTCCGACTACGAGCTGGTGACTTCAGTATATGGATTCGATTAGGTGATGAAACGTACACTGGTCGACACCTTATTATACATTGGCTGCTAGAAGGAAACTGGGTGACGTTTCAAGCAGCACCCTCCCTCCGAAGTATCCACTTGCTCTTACCGACACATGAAGGAGTGCCCCCCCCACCAAATACAACTTTAGAAGACATCGAACAATCAGACCTATGAACACAAAGTTGCAGTGGACCATCGACAGCAGAAGTCAACATTAAATGACTGCAAGTCAACAAAGACTCGACGACTGATGGGAGCACAAGTTCCGTCGACCAGAATTCCGCAGGAATGACTACATCAATAACCCCACCACTTTCACCACCACCCACACCTCCACCTCTGCCAACTTCTGAGAGCAGTGAAAGTGATTCAGACATGGGTCACGGATCGGCTCACATTCCTCTCTATGAGGGAGATGAAGACCCTAGACGACATTGGTTCATCTACAAGTCGACCTGGGAAGCCAACCAGGTTACAGATGAAGACCGACAAATGGCACAGTTCGTAGGAGCCTTAAGGAAAAGAGCCTTGACATGGTACATGACCTTTTCCGAGAGACAACCCAGAGCGACCAAAGCCGAGATTAAGGCGCAATTCCTATCATTCTTTAAAACACCAGACTCCAAGAACCTGGCTGCAAAGAAGCTCAAAACTACTTCACAAAATCCAGGCAAAACCGTCCGTGACTGCGACAAGAGATGGAAAGATTTACTGAGCTAATTGGATTACGTTATTGATGAACAGTTACTAATTCAATGGTTTCTTGCAGGACTATCACAAAAAGTACGTCGACATATTAGTCTGGAGACATTCAAAATGTATGAAGATGCGCTAACAAAATCTCTGCAGGTTGAGATGGATGAAGATATACCTGTATACCCCACGGACCATCGACTGGAACAGCAGATCGAGAATGTACAGAAGTCTCTGAAGGAGCTCAGCCTCAAAAATCAAGAGATCCGGTGCACCATGTGCTTAGCTAACGGCCACTCGAAGGATAACTGTCGACATGAATATAGCCGACAAGAAGTCCGCTTCGTCCAGACTAAAGCCTTTTGCGACATTTGCCATGAACATGGAGATCACTCTACAGCAGACTACCCGTTTAATATGAATAACAACAAAGCTTCTTGGTGCGCCATCTACGAAACCAAAAGTCACAACACCGTCGACTATCAGTTAAACCTAAAGAACCGACAGAACTATCACGCGGTATACCAAACAAATGCAATGGCGCAACATAACGAGCAAAACCATCCACCAAATGATCAGAACGGACAAAGATATGATGGCCGACGATATGAGCGCCGATACGACAACCGACGCCAGGGTTATGGAGGAAGAGTTCGATTCCCTGGGAATCGCGACATACATCCACGTCGACCAACCCAGTGCTTCACATGCTACAAAGAAGGTCACTGGTACACAGACTATCCATACAAGGACAGAACTGATCTTAAATTCTGTACACATTGTGGAGTAGGTGATCACTCATTGGAGGATTGTCCTACTTTGTTAAAGAAAATCAATACGAAGAAAAGTGTTAATGTCTTGTCTTGTGTACAAAAGCATGATGTAATAACTACTAAAAATTTACATATTGTCACTCGACAAGGCACAAAAACAGGGCCTGATAACCCTCAAATTAGTAATATTAAAGACACAAATGTTTATCCTGGCCCTATGAAGGAAAAACACACAAATCAAGAAGAAACCCACATATTTCATGGAATTGCACGACAAGAAGACCTCGTTAACAGTCGACCTAACACAATACATCAATTAGTCCAACTCACTCAAATCGACAATTCTGTAGCTCAGTTCATTGACTTATTGCATGAAATAAAAGGTACCAACCTTGGAAAATGAAAAAAAAATATCTACAGCCTAAACCAAAAAGAAAAAAATGATGTCGACCCACTTGTCGACTTGGAAATCGAAGGTTACCACATCCGACAAGTAGTGCTCGACTTCGGGTCCCAAGTAAATATCATGACCTGGGATACATGGGAAAAGATGGGAAGACCTCGACTCTACGAGTCAGGCATTTATCTGAAACTCGCCGACCAAGGCCTCATTGAACCCATTAGGGTTTGGAAATATGTCGGCACAACCATCAAAGGAATCTCAACTAAGGTTGATTTTGAAATTATTGAGCCAAAAGAAGGATCTAGCTCCTTCCCAGCACTCGTCAGTCGACCTTGGGGATGAAAGATGAAAGCATCCATCTCCTTAGATAAGGAACGAATCAAGTTAATAGGAAATGGTCAAAAGGTCATTGTACCCATTCATCCATCCCAAGGAGAGCCTTGGACTGAACCGATTGATGAAGAAGTCGATGTCAGACAACTTTACCAGATCCACAACAATACAGACTATATAGAACCAAACATCTATGGAGAGCTTAACTTAGGTAACCAAGACTCAATTGGTTATAACTCAGATGCTGAATTATATGACTGGGAGATTGAAAATTTTGAAACACAAGCAAGACGGTGCTGGGATATACAAAAAGTATAGAAAAAACCCACCCGACAATGCTTCATCGTATCAATTATCCCCAACATAATTGAAAAGAAAGTCAGGGAACGCCCTACCTTATAACCAACCAACTTAAACACTACACAACTACCCAGGTATAAAGAGAGGGAATCCCCAGTCATGCATGTTGAACAGGTATCTAAAAATATTAGAGAACATGGCCGACTCCAAAGCTTAGTTGAAACGTTTACAGGTCAAGCAGCTAGATGGTGGGACACCCATCAGTCAAAACTACAGACCTGGACAACTGCTTCGACTTACATTGTTGAAAGGTTTGGTGGAAAGAAGTTAACCCAGCAAGCCCAAATCCCTATCTTTACCCAAGGTCAAAACCCCGAAGAACATATCAAGACTTGTGAAACGGAGTAGAGAAGTCTTGGATACAAGGATGAGCGAGCTTGGCCACATTTATTCCCCTCAACCCTAGCCGATCTATCCAATAAATGGTATAAGATGGAGGAAGCTAGAGGTGAAACCTTTTTCTGGCATGAAATAAGGGAAAATTTTATTAAATACTTCAACTTCACACCTCAACAGGAAAAATTGGCTGAAACAACACAACAAATCAAACAATTTCTCCAACCGACTGAAAAACAACCCTACTCAGACCACCGACAAATTAAGGGCTGTACCAATATACAAACTAAGTCAAAACCACAGTCAACTCGTTTACACTTAGAAAATGAACACACAGAAGGCAAGAGCTTTAGATGGAAATCCGACCACATCGAAACAACCCAACTTATCCACTCAATCCTGAAAGTCGAGACCTCCGACAAACCAGATCTTGACAGAATGACTGCAGCCGATTTCCTTGCCACATTCTCACAGTTCAAATAAGGGAGTCGATCGATTAATGAAGCTAAAGCACCCGAGTGGCTAGATGCCAAAGTGAAAACTCAAGAGGTCGATATTTCAAACGACGACCGACCAAAAATAGCCAAGATTGGTGACTACTGGAATGACCAACATACCACCGAAATAGTGAACTTACTTAGATAATTCCAAGATGTCTTTGCCAGGGACTATAAATACTTAAAAGGCTTAGTACAAGAAATGGGAGAAATGAAAATTGATACCAAACCCGATGTTCGACCTGTCAATAAAAGGCCTTATAAACTAGCTCACAAGTACAAGGAGATAGTTTAAAAGGAAATTGACAACATGTTAGCAGCGGGAATCATTTACCCTATCGACCAGTCGGAATGGGAAAGCCCCATGGTCATACAGCCCAAGAAACATGACTCGACAAGGTTAAGGATTTGTGTCAACTTTAGGGAGCTCAACAAAGTCACACTGACATACGCATTCCCCACCCCTTATGCTGATGAAATCTTGAATGAAGTTGCAGGCCATGAATGCTACTCATTTACAGATGGATTCTCAAGCTATAACCAAGTACCCATAGCAAAAGAAGATCAAAATAAAACAACATTTGTGTGTGAATTTGGCTCCTTTGCTTACAGAGTTATGCCTTTTGGGTTAAAGAATGCCCCTACAGTGTTTTCTCGAATTGTTGTCAAGACATTCCAAGAATACATATATAAGACCATGCCAGTATACTTCGACGACTGGACAATATACTCCACCTTAAAAGATCACTACAAATGGCTCTGAATTATGCTGGAGAGATGTCGACAGATTCAACTCTCCATGAACATTAATAAATGTATCTTTATGACTCCCATAGGCATACTCTTAGGGCATATTATCTATAAAGATGGTATCAAGGTCAACTTTGCAAAGATTAAAATTATCCTCAACCTGAAACCACCAATAAACCCCAAACAAGTTCGGGTGTTACTTGGCCATACAGGCTATTATAGAAAATTCATAAGACACTATTCAGATATGACCTACCCTCTAGAATAACTACTAAAGGAATATCAAGAGATTAAATGGACAGAGGAATGCCAAATCTCCTTCGACAAATTGAAAAGGAAACTAGTTGAAGCCCTCATTCTAAAATTTCCAAACTGGTCGACCAAATTTCATGTGCATATCGATGCATCAGGAATAGCAATCGAAGCAATCCTCACTCAACCAGGGGATGATGGGATGGATTACCCTATAATTTACAGCAGTCGTAAATTAAATAAGGCTGAAAGGAACTATTCTACCACCGAAAGGGAAGCCCTAGGTATGGTCTTTGCCCTCCAAAAGTATCAACATTACCTCTTAGCCAATCCCTTCACATTTTATATCAACCATCAAGGCTTGAAGTACCTTGTCAATAAACCACTTCATCATGGGAGAATTTGTCGCTGGTTACTTATTTTTCAAGAATTTGAGTTTGAAGTCGTTGTCCGACCAGGAAAACTAAATGTTGGGCCCGACCATCTATCCCACATAGACACAGGGGAGGACCCGACCGGAGTCGACGACGACCTACCATATGCACATTTATTTCGCATAGAATCAGTGTCAGAAGAACTAGAATAAATTGCTCAGTTCTTAGAAACCGGACAGGCACCCGAAGGTATGAATACCAAGAAAAACAAATCCTAGCTATGAAAGTTGCACCCTACAGCCTTATCAATGGATTTCTATACAAAATGGGCTTAGACGACATCCTTCGAAGATGTGTACTCAAACATGAGTGAGACCAAATCATGCATGAAGCACACTATGGACCTGCAGGAGGACATTTCCAAGCAGACACAACTGCCAAGAAAATCCAACAATCAGGATTATGGTGGCCGACACTCCACAAAGATTGCAAAAGTTTTGTCAGTCGATGTGACAGGTGTCAACAACTTGGTCGACCCCTACCGAGCAAATAAATGTCCGTGATATCAATAAACCCTAGTCTCACATTCGAAATCTGGGCTATAGACTTCATAGGACCATTTCCTATCCCAGCCAAAAGATCAGGTGCAAGATATATTATCACTACAGTAGAATATGTCACTAAATGGGTAGAAGTTGAACCCGTCGATACATGTTCAAGTGAGGTAGCCACCAAGTTTATCTACAAAAACATCATCACTAGATTCGGATTCCCACTCACATTGATCAGCGACCAAGGGACACACTTTCTCAACAAAACTATCAAACACTTGACCGACAAATTCCACATCGACCACCGACGAAGTACAGCATACCATCCTCAGTCGAATGGTACGATTGAAGCTTTCAATAAAACATTAACAAAAGGGTTAACCAAAATATGCAGTACCAACAAGGACGACTGGGATGAGAAAATACCTGCAGTCTTATGGGCATACAGGACAGCCTATAAATGGTCGATCGACCAAACCCCTTTTCGACTGGTGTATGGACAAGAAGCAGTCGTCCCCCTACATTTTCGACAACAGACACCTATTATTGCACAACTACTACATGTCGATGTCGAACATGTAAGAAAGGACCGACTATTTCAACTTAGCAAACTGGAAGAACACAGACTCATGGCTATACAACACCAAGAAATTCACAAACAACAACAGAAAGCATGGCATGACCACAACATCAAAAACAAAAACTTATCGGTCGACGCCCTTACCTTACTTTATAATAGTCGAGTCAAAGGAAAATTCAAGAAACTCCACACATAATGGATGGGCCCTTACGTTGTCGAAGAGATACACCCCAATGGTTCAGTCCGACTAAAAACATTACATGGCCTAGTATTTTGGAAGCTCGTTAATGGAGCCCGGCTCAAACGTTACAGAAACTGGGAAAAAAAAAATTTCATCTAACGACCGTAACCGACAACCAAAAATCCATAAAAAGCCAAAAATCCCAAAACCAAAATAATACACTCGACACAACAAAACATGGCAAGAAATCACTACTTCGACCACTGACATCATCATCTTCGACCATCTTCATCGACCAGTCTAGTCGACCATTCTCAGCATCGACACCAGCCAACAACCTTGAAAGTCCCATCGCGCATTTATGACCTTGAGTGCTGAAAGCAATTCACCATTACTCCACACTCACGTATTGCAACTGGAACATCAAGTCCACCATTAATACATCCATTCCCACATGCAACCACACCGTCCCCTATAAATCATGGACCATCGAAGGTTCACTCACCGCGCCCCTTACACACAGAGCACTCACAAACTCAGTCGACCAAAAGCCAAGAACCCTGTAATAACCTTCACCAATTCGACACCATGGCCCCCAAACAGACTAGAGCAACGACCAAGGCGAAAGAGCTACAGGCTGAGGATACACCCTTGCTCCGCAGATTAAAGAATATCAAAAATGCCAAAGTTCAAGAGGGTCAATGGTAGAAACTCTAGGCCGAGATTCAAGAATGGGCTTTCGTCGACAAGAAAATGACCCAAGCCGCTGAAAAAGTCCAACGGAGCACCATCTTTAACTATCCCAACGCACCCCTAATGGCAAGCTTTGGTGGAACAAAATAAGCTGTCGTAAAATTCATCATCAATCGATACCACAACGGTCTATTCTACTTCGACTGGCCGATCGACATTACCGGAGATGTCATCTCTAAGCTCACTAGCCTATCTAACCAAGGGAACCCTGTACCAATTGGAATCAAGGAAGGGTTCGTCCAAGAGCTTACGGGATCACCATCCCAGAAAAATTCCAAAGGGTTGATGATCGGACAGATTGCAACTCGAACACCACAGATTGTGGCTAAAATAATCGCAATCACACTTACATTGGCCGGTCGAGGCAGCGACCTCAAATTGGAAATGCTGGAGGCCGTCGACACAATTGCAACCGACGGTCGAATCTACAGATGGGGAGATTATGTCTCCAACATGATCAAAACCATCTGCGAACGATGCCAAGAGACGGGAGGACTCATTAAGTTCCCCTCCCTCATCCTCTAGATCGTCATGTATCACATCTGTCCAGAAGGAAGTCCAGTATTCCAGGAACCGACAAAATTCGACATGAAAAGGTTTAAACCCTTCTCCCAGAAAGGCACTCTGCATGAGCTAGGACAGGGGAAAGTGTTTCTGGAAAAATGGTTCCAACAATTAAAGGTTCGCACGACTAGATGGAGGGTGCCTCAGAACATCTGACAAAATCTACCTGCGAACTCTCAAATCCAGTTAGAGCTTGACCATACGTCGGTCTTGTATATGCAGGGTGAGAATCCCAAAGCCAACGCCCTTGACTACTACCTGACTATCGATCAAATCTTTCAGCAATTGACTCAACAGGTGAAGACAAGGATACCAGTGCCCGAGGAAGCCAAACAGGTCAACTTCTCAATAGAAGAGCCACTCACCGACCAGGAGAAAGAGGAAGACTATGAGCTCAACCTCTACATCAGTACCTTTGTGTTGGAGGACATACCGGTCGATCCCACTGGTCAGGTACAAATAACTATCAAGCCTCCAACTACAAAGCAAGTTGACCCACAGCTGACAGAACTATAGCCACAACCACAGCAGTAAGAAACCCCTCCGACTCCAGCAAGCGTCGCCTCAACTTAGGTACCGATGGGTGAAGTTGAGCCCGACAACCCTGAGTATGCTTTATCAAAAGGCATCATCAAGAAATTGTCCGCTGAGATAGCCGCCGCCAGAAAGAAAATCAAAGCCCAAAAAGTACAACAAGGTAAAGGTAAGCACACGCTTATCATTGCTGAGTCTTCTGACGATGAAGAAGAGCTAGTAGTTGTGGCCCTTGACATAATAGAGGATGCAGCCACAAACAAAGTACCAGTGGAGACTCAGTTCCAATGGTTTCTTGATGCGGGAGCGCCTGAAGGTCGACCAAAGAAGGCAAAAACAACGACGACACCTGAAGACGTCATCGATCTTGTGTCGACTCCTCCACCTCCATCACCGACACTAGTAATTGAGGAGCAAGCACTGGCACAACAGTCAGTCATCCCCCTTGACTTATACCAAAGAGTGATACCAGAGACAGTGAAAGCTAAGTTTGATAAAGACACTAAGCTCAAATCTTTCTTTGAGACGCTGCTTGAGCTGTTTCAGTCGGCTCAGAAAATTCACACAAAGACTCCTCTCTATACAGGAAGTAAGGTCTTTGCCCACCTCACGTCAACCTTCACCCGAACCGACCAAGAAGGAGACATGATTGGACAAGTGCAGTTGACCTTCAAACCAATCGACCCCAAAACCCAGGCCAACCTACCCACCACCCAACCACCGGAAACAGACATATCCCCCGACGGAAGTCCACAATGCACTTCCGCCAAACCTATTACCCCTGACCATTCTCCCACTCCACCACCACCGCCATCATCCCAACCACCTCTGCCACCACCTGATCCACAACCATACCTATCTCAACCAACTACATCCTCACAACCGCAAGTGACCATACCGCCTCCCCAACCAGAAAAACCATCAACTTCCATTCCGCAAACCACAGGCCCCCACTCAACTATTGCAAGTACCCAAGAGAAAGAGGCAAAAAAACAAAAGACGAAGAAAAAGCATCATCCAAAAACTTCCAGCCTCCGAATCAACTTAAAGGATGCAAGTTCCTTGACCGACACAGAGGTCGGCCAACTCCTCAAAACCCTGGCCAAAGAAGCAAAGACAAGGGCTGAGAGAAAAACTAAAGAACACACAGACAAAAATACGGAACAGGTCGAGTTTCTTGGCAAGTGCAGGACTTTAGCCCAATCTTTCATTCCAGGACCTATCGAAGTCGACATAGATAGACTGCTTGAAAGAGAATATCATATTTTCAAGAGCATGGTGTCGACCATCCAGGCACATCTCCAGGATACTAAGGAAGAACAGAAGGAAGAGACCGCCCAACTACTACTGGCATAGCACACTGCTTTCTCAGAGGCATACAAAGTGCTACAGGAAAATATGGAGGAGTCTGTTGTCACCGAAGAAGTCTTAAGAGACTGGCCTACGCACTATGGGCAGGTCTATCAGCAGACACGACAGACTCGTCAAGGCATTCAGGCTTTGGAGAGCAGGAAGACGACAGAAGCAGCACTTAGGCAGACAATAGAAGAACAGATAGTGCTGGAAACCAACAAACTACAGAAGCTGGAATGGGAAGCACATCAGTGGGTACAACAAGCTCTTCCCAATTTAGAAAAAGTTGACATCATCTGCCCCCAGATGAAAAGACTCATCGACACAGCAGAAGAGCAGAACCAGTCCTTGGGCCCCAACATGGAGAAGATCGCGGAAGTCCCCCTCTCGGAGAAGATGTCGGTCCTGTCAAGCTTAACTACATTAACTATTGACATCCAAAAATCTTTGCAGAGCTGGATAGATTTTCAGCATCATCTTGCCATCACAGCTCCGGCCATTGTCGAGATCTGCGTCCAGAAGCGACCAACTATCCGTCTGCATAGTCCACCACAATAGCATTTTTGAAGGATCTGACAAACACATTTTTTTACCTCCCTGTTTCTTCGGGACGAAGAAACGTTTTTTCCGTGGGGGAGATGTAGAAGGAGCAAGTTGACATAAGTTGACTTGAACAAGGACCGTCTTAGTTGATCAACCGACTAAGTTGATGGGATGACTTATTCGATCAACCGACTAATTCGTTCGGCCGACTAAACTAGAATATTAGGTCGGCTAACTAAAAGTCGTGTCGGTTCACCGAACCGATAGGTAGTTATTTTGTAACTGTTTATAAATTGTATATATTAGGCTATTGAGCCAAATGAGAACTCAGTTCAGTTCTCTACCTTGTATGAACTCATTGGAATAATATAATCTGTTTATCTTACCTGTTCTTGTCTCTTGTCTCTGCTTTATATTTATGTATGTTTTAGTATGTATTATTGGTAACCTTATGTGATCTGTGAGATTACAACATAACCCGATGTTTATTTCAGGATGTACTTGAGTCATGTCATGCCCTGATGTTCCTATCGAGAATTTATATAATATAAACAAGTCATGTCAGTCATTGTGGGTAACCCTCCTATTGGATAAGGGTTAAAGTCCCCGTAGTTCCAGGGAACTAGGTCTATTAGAATCTCGTAGAGAGGTCAGCCCTAGTAGGGTTTAGTCAAGTTGGAAATTAGTATAAATAGAGAGTTGGCCTCTCTATTTATCACACATCTCATACACACTCAAGTGTAGCGCATAGTTGAGGAAGGAGAAGACATTGGAGCTAGATAGGAAGAGGTTACTGCTGTCGGGAGATCACCTTACTATTTTGGGTTCTACTTTTCGTGTTCATTATATCTCTGAGGAAGTTGCGGGGTTTTCACCATTTATGGTTTCCCCAAGGATAAACACTGTGTTCATTGTCTCTTGTGTTTGATTGTTGTACTTGTTATTCTCTTAGTTAAAATATCCTAATGTATTGCTAGCTTAATGATAAAAATCTAACAGGAGAAAGGATTTCAGTCAAAGGAATACCTAGGAAGGTCTCTATTAGACAAATCTCCGCCTTACTGATGAAAAACGTTGTAAATTTTTTGTTGTACACATAATAAATAATGAACAAATTGATAAGGAAGATAAGTTAAATTTTGATGACATTCCAATCCTACAGGATTTCTCAGATGTTTTCCTGAAATAAATTTCAGGACTACCTCCAAAGAGAGATCTAGATTTTACAATCGAATTAGTACCAAGAGTTGTACCAAATTCAAAAGCTCCTTATCGAATGAACATTTTAGAACTTAACGAATTAAAATTAAAATTGCAAGAATTAATAGACAAAAACTATGTCAGACCAAGTGTATCCCCTTGGGGAGCACCTGTCCTTTTCGTTAAGAAGAAAGACATGACATTACGTCTATATATAGACTACCATCAACTGAATAAAATGACAATTAAAAATAGGTACCCTCTACCCGGCATCGATGATCTATTTGATCAGATATGTGGAGCGACGATATTTTCAAAAATAGACTTGAGATCTTTATATCATCAAGTCATAATTAAAGACGAAGATATCTTTAAGACTGCTTTTATAACTAGATACAGACACTATGAATTTGTGGTTATGCCCTTTGGGCTAACTAACGCTCCAACAACTTTTATGTTCTTAAGGAACAGTGTCCTAAGCAAATAATTAGACAAATTTGTAGTCGTCTTTATAGATGACATATTAATTTATTCTAAAATGAAAGAAGAGCACGACGAACACTTGCAGATAATACTACAAGTTTTAAGAGAACATCAACTATATTTTAATTTCAGTAAATGTGAATTTTATAAAGATAAGATACAATATCTAGGGCACGTAATATCCAAAGAGGGGATATCAGTAAACCTAGATAAGATAAAAGCAATAATTGATTGGTATGTTCCCAAGGACATAACTGATGTACAATCCTTTATGGGAATAACAGGTTATTACAGAAAATTTAAAGAAGGATTTTTGAAAATTGTAAATCCTATAACTTCATTACAGAAAAAGGGTGAGAAATTTGTCTAGGATAAAAAATGAGAAGAAAATTTTAATAAATTAAAAGGATTATTAACCACTACACCCATTCTAAAAATAGAAGATCTAGACAAAAAAAATTCCGTATGTACTGATGCATGCAATGAAGGTTTGGGTGGAGTACTTACACAAGAAGGTCATGTAATTGCACATGAATCAAGGAAGATAAAAACACACGAAAAGAATTGCACAACTTATGACCTAGAACTAGCTGCCATAATCCATGATTTAAAAATGTGGCCCCATCATCTAATAGGTAAAAGGTTTTTTCTTATGTTTGATAACATAAGCTTAAAATATATGTTTGATCAAAAGAATCTAAATGTGAGGCAAGTTAGATGGTTATCTTTCCTTAGCGAATATGATTTTTAAATCAAGCACATTAAAGGGAAAGAAAATAAAGTGGATGATTCTTTAAGACTAAATGTAGTAACAAGTTGTGCAGTTGTCATTCGCAGTTATAAAATTGAAATAGAAGATAAATTGGAAGAAAGAATAAAATTGGACACATAATACCATAATTTAAGAGAAAAATTAACTCAAAATATATCTGAAAATTTAAATATAGGTTACAGTTTAAATTAAAAAGGTCTAATGTTGTATAAAAACTAACTTTATGTGCCTAACATACTGGAAGTTAAAATGCTATTTTTTAATGAATTACACATAATTCCTTATTTTGTACATTCGGGGTATCAAAACATGATAACAATGTTGAGAAAAGAGTATTTTCGTCCTAATATGAAAAACGAAGTTGTTGAATTTTTAGCTAGGTGTATAGAATGTGAGCAATTTAAAGCTGAACATCAACACCCAGCAAGTATTTTACAACCATTACCAATTCCAAATTGGAAATGGGAAGTCATCAGCCTTGATTTTATAACTGCCTTACCTAAAAACTTGAAACAAAATGACTCAATAATGCTAGTTGTGGATAAACTAAGGAAACACACTTTACACCTGTCAAAACAACTCATAAAGCTGTTAGCATTGCTAACATCGTTATGGAAGAAATATTTCATTTGCATAGAATTCCAAAGGTAATAATTTCCAACAAAGATCCTAAATTTACTGGTAATTTTTGGACATATTTATTTAAAGGACTAGATACTAAAATGAATTTCAGTACTGCTTACCATTCACAAACGGATGGACAAACATAAATATTCAATCAAGTACTAGAAGATATGTTACGAATGTATGTTAGAGACTATCCCAAGAAGTGGGAAGATTATTTGCACTTAGTTGAATTTGCATATAATAACCATTATCAAGCTTCAGCAAAGCTTAGTCCTTTTGAAATATTATATGGTACGAAATGTAACACACCTATTACATGGATTAATCCAGTAGACAGATTGATGTTAGGACCTGACTTGTTAAAATAATTGGCTCTAATAGTGAAGCAGGTACAAAGCAAATTGAAAATTTCTCAGGACAGACAAAAGAGTCATGCCAACCTTAAAAGAACTTCGAAGGAATTCCAAGTAGGTGAGCATGTATTTGTTAAGGTAAAACCTAGAAAGAGCTCCTTTAAACTAAGGAGTTGTGCTAAATTAGCACCCAGATATTGCAGACCATTCGAAATATTAGCAAGAGTGGGGTCAGTGGAATATCAGTTAGTTTTTCCACCTAATCTTCATATTTCTATTTTTAAAAGGTATATGATATTACTCATGTGATTGACTAGAATGTGATTTAGGTAGAACCAAAAGGAAATTTTTCGGTGGAATCGGACTGTATTCTTGACAAGAGGGAAATTTTTCTCGGGAATCACACCATTGTGCAGGTAAAGGTGCAATGGAAACACCTCAGTCTAGATGAAGCAACCTTGGAATTGGAGAACGATATGCGGGTGTCATATCCAACTTTGTTCCAAGAGGATTCAGAATAAAACTTAAGCAACATCGAGGACGATGTTGAGCTTAAGGGGGGCTGTTTGTAACACACCTAGAACTGAAAAAATAAATATTTATTATTTATTTCATAAAACATTATGTTAAATTTATTGTAAAGTTTAATGACCAAGTTGGTCAAGGATGACTATAATTGAAGAATTATTTATTTTAATAATTAAATAGAAGAGACACCTATCCAAGGGATACTGTTAAATGAGTGTTCACTGACCCACTAGGAGGAATTAACAGCTATAGAAGGTTGGTTGACAAGTGGCAGCACTAGCATTTCACTTTCTAGCTATTGCAGGAAGCATAATCCCTAAAAATGTGGTCATGTTCCCTGAGAGGGGGAACTAAACTGGTGGATCATTTAATTCAAAAACTGACCCAAAGACTTAGGAAATCTTATAAATACCATCAAATTAAGTAGGAAGCTCCCTACTCATTATGGTTTTCAAGAGAATGTACCTTGTGATTGCTACAAACTCAAAAGTCAGGAACACAAGGAATTTGATGAGGGGATAGCTAAAGTGGAATTGTTGAGTTAAGTATGCTACTAAGTGCTAAGTTATAGCAAGTGTTGTGTGGGGTATTATCTAGGGATTTTTTTCCTAGTGGTTCAGTGAACATGCTCGGGGGTCCTAAGCAAGTAATTTTGGATGCTTCAGGAGAAGTTTGGGTGGAACAATCTCCTTTGGGTGTTTGTCCCCTTCTGCATATTATCCAGGTTCTAATTGTTATTATTTATTTGTAATTTAATTATAAATTTGTACTCATATTTAGAAGTATGTTTAACAGAAATTGGATAAATGGATGTGTTTCTAAGTTATTTATCTGAAAACTTGTTTTAGAAATGGTTCTAAAGAAAGAAAACTACAATTCAGTTTATTCAAAGTTAAGATTAAAATTACTGGTCTAGTTTTTTCTACTAGCGAATCCTTAGCTTAAATGTTGTTCTTATCTTCTCTTGGTATATTAACTATAGTACCTCTACCCTAGATACTTAATCTACTACATTGTTAATATTGATCTATTTGTAACTTTGGAATGTATTCACTTGTATATTTCATATAATGTATTTCATTGGTCCCCGATGTTCTTATCAGGAGATTCATTAATGTAATCAAGTTGACATGTAAAGTCATAGAAATTAACCCTCCTTTGTAAGTCGAGGGTAAATTCCCCACAGTTGTGGGGAACTAGGGTTATTAGACTCTCCTAGAGAAGTCGACCCTAGTAAGTTATTGTCAAGTCAGATACTAGTATAAATAGAGAGTGAGCCTCTCTATTTGTCACACACAATCACCCAGCTATAGCGCATAGGTGAGAGAGAAGAATCTCTCTCAAGTGAGAGAGAGAATAGTTGTTGGAGATCATCTTTTTGTCTTTGAGTTTTACTACTGCCATTGGTGTTCATTCTATTTGTGAGGAAGTTGCGGGGTTTTCTCCTTTACGGTTTCCCCGAGGAAAATATTTGTGTCTATTGTCTCTTGTGATTGATTGATGTGCATATTATTCTCTCAGATAAGATCCTAAGATCATATTGGTTAAATGATAAAAATATAACATGGTATCATAGCTAACTAGGGTATTTTTTAAGGATTCTAATATTATACTTAAGTATAGTATTCTAGGTGATTGTTTTGGATTGAAAAAAACATGTTTATAGATAGGGAGGAGAATATTAAATATGAAACATAAAATTAACACCGAAATGTGTAAATTTTGGCAAATATCATGATAAAAAACATATTTTATGTAATATAGGTGATATTAAACACTAAATAGCGAATTTATTTTTTGAAAAAAAAAATAGCCAATTGACGAAATTTCGCCACTAAAAATTACCTTGGAGCTAACCTGAGAAGAAGACACTATGTAGCTGCAGAAGCTAGGGATTCTTACTTTTTGGGTCTCTCTCCACAATCCATCAGCAAAAGGAGGCTAGGATGACTCTCCATTTCTCTTTTTGTTGAAGCAGAATTTGATTTCGGGCATTTTCAATTTTTGACCTATCACTGCTGCGGGAAATTAGGGCTTTTCACACAAGAGGATTTTTTTAGTCAGCCCGGCATAGGATTTCTCTCCTCATCAAAATCGAAGTTTAGAGACTAAGTTTGAAGTTTTTGGTTGAGTAAAACTCCAAGAAATTGAAACCCTAGTTTGACCCTACGCCTGAAAAACCCTAAAATACTAAAACTTGTAGTTTTGGTCCATTCGTTATATCTCGAGATTGAAGAAGGCTCATGAGACAAAATTTACACAATATGAAGCTAAAATCCTGATGTACTATGTGTAAATGTTTCAGCCTCATATTCACTATATTCTGGTAGATATGATTCATCCAAATCAAGGTTCCAGCATCTTCCAGGATTCATCCCTAAACAGGACACCTAGGGAGAATTGCTATATCTTTGGCTACAAAGGTCCAAATTGAATTTTGCAATATGTTCTAGATAGGTCACATAATTTAATTTCGATGGTAAAATTTTTAGACCCTGATGATGAAACCGTGAAACATGGAAGTCCATACAAGTTCGCTATGTTGAACAGTCTTGAAATAAGTCACCTTGGGAAAAATCTCATAAGTCCCAATTGGTGAAACCAATTCTACTCAAAACTATGGTGCTAGAACGAGGACAAATGAGGTTACCAAAGTACAAAATTTAGACACAGAGGAGCAGTAATTGCAGATATACTGTAGAAACAATACAAGGAATTTTTGCAGAAGAAATTGGAAAACTAGGGCTTCTTGTTCCTGGAGCTTCCCTCCACTATTTTCAGAAAAAGAGTACATTGTACAGCTCTCCTTGAAGAGGCCCATATTTCTATCCAATCAGATCATAAATATTCCAAGTTTTGAAAATTAGGTTTTCTCTGACAAACCCTAGATCAGCCAGATCTGAAACCGGGACAGACACCTCAAATCGGTAAGATCTAATCTTTTTCTATTTGCATTTTAGGTTCTCATTTCAAAATGACCTATCACACCATCTTGATGACAAGATTGGTGAAGCTAATAACTTCCGAGCATGGAAGTATAGGATCTCACTAGTTCATGAAGAAAATGATTTAGACTCCTACATCAGTGGAAAGGTTCCAGTTCTAGAGGGAGATGAGGCTAAAGCCTTACACAAGAAGAACTTGGTAAAGTCCAAGAAGATAATTCCTTATTCAATCAAGGATAACCTTATACCACAAGTTTCTTCCCTAAAGACACCTAAATATATGTTTGATTCCTTGACCAATCCATTTTGAAGGGAAGAATATAAATAGGAAGAAGTATAGGAACTCTGTTATCCTTGTAGAAATTGACTTAGATCAATATTTCAGTAAAGAAGTTATAAGAGCTAGAGGGAGATGAGGCTAAGGCTAGAGCTAAGAGAATCATTGCAGATTCTATTAAATATCATCTCATCCCTCATGTTTCATTCTTGAATACACCAAAAGGAAGTGTTCAATGCTATGACGAAGCAAACGAAGAAGAATAAGATATTGTTATAACCACCTTGAATGTCCTCCTAGGATCATGGGATTCATTCATTCGAAGAATGTGTGCCAGAAGGAAGTGATTGCCTTCAGCAGACTCTGGGAAGAGACCACACAAGAAGAAGGTTGACTCATAATAGTAGAAAAGAAAATGGGAGCAACTGAATATCTAGCTCTCACGATTCAAAGAAGATCACTCAAGCGATGAGGAATATGAAGGACTCAATTCTTGAAGAACCTCTTATCCATCTTATCATTTGGATAAGAAATGATGTTGTTACAAATGAAGAAGATGATGAAGCTGAAGGATCAAGAAGGAGTCTACTCACGAAACAAATAAATATAAGTATTCAATTGTCATTTCATGATATTGTTTTGTTATGCCTTTGTTCATATTTAGTTGATCTGTTATGCATGATAGAATGTTTGCATCAATGACAGTATGCTACTAATATGCATGTGATGGGTAAGTAGCTCATGGTGCCATACAACTCTCCATTGGTACTTATCTAGAATGAAACCTCTTTGCTGACATATTGGATTAGTGCACAATCTCAATGATGTCATGGTAGAGATGGAAGTAATCTAGAAAGTTTCCGTTAGATATGGATGAATGTTGTATTGGATAAAATAGTTGCATGATTATATATTTATGCATAAGAATTTGCCACTATGAATATTCCTTATGAAATGTTTCTAACCATACAACTAATGCATTTGAATTGTAGGAAAGATCAGGTACAATCACCTATAAGAAAAGAAGGATGAGACTTGTTCCAAAGAACAAGTGACGATAGTTCAAGAAATAATCCAAGATGAAGAATAATATGACGATACTTTCAAAGAAAGAAAGAGGCCGCGGACACACTCTAGTTATGTGACACTGTTAAGTGACATCATTGATGCAGATTATTCCAGCTATGAAGAAGTAGCCAAGAAGAAATGGAAGGACAGTACCAGTTCAAGAAGAATGATGTCTAGGATGCAATATTTGCAAGATCCATCATGCAGTAGATGGAAACATCGTGGGATACAAGGAAATATTCGTAGCACGAGGTTTCTCATGAAAAGAAGGCATATACTACGAAGAGACATTTGCAACCACTAGAAGTTAAGACACATGACAGGGAGACTCATGTGTGCAAATTAAAGAAGGCCTTGTACGAGCTCAGAAGAAACCCATGGGATAATACACGCATGAGGAGCTTTAAGATCACCTAGAGTGATGAAGATATTAACCTTTTCTACAAGGTTGAAGATGAAAGCCTATAGAGGATGAAAAGCTCACAAATGGGTGCGAGAAGAACTTTTGAAAAGGTTCAGAATCTTGGTATCCAGTGACCCTAGATGGATACATAGAATATTAGTAGCAGAGGAAGCTACTTGTCACTCCAGCACAGAATACATAGAGTATAAAAGGTAGAGGGAGAATGATGCTCCACTTCAAAGGGAGTGACTGGAGAAGATCCTGAGGTTCAAGATGGTATGATAGGATGGACAGATTACTGATGGCTCTAGGATTTGCTGATAGTAAATTGGATTCCAACCTTTACTTCAAGATTGAAGACCAGTGATGCTCCTATTATATGTCGATGGCTTGTTCCTGACAGAAAAGAGGAACTAATTAAAGTTGCAAGAAGGAGACTTGCTGCTGATTTTGAGATTAAGGACTTGGATATGATGCGCTACTTTCTAGGCATGGAGGTGTGGTAGGATGCAGATGGAATCTCCCTGGGACAAGGGAAGTATGTAGTGGAGATCCTGAAGAGGTTCAATATGATGGACTACAAGGCAATGGCCGCACCTATGACATCAAACCTGAAGCTATTGAGTGTTGCTTCATTAGAGACGGTTGATGCTATGATGTATCGTTAGATTATTGGGTCATTGATGTACCCAACGAATACAAGACCAGATATTTGCTTTGCTCTGAACACGTTGAGCCAGTTGCTAACAGATCTAAGACATGTTCACCTGATTGTTGCAAAGCATATTCTGAGGTACCTAGAAGGTACAATTGAGCATGGGCTCAAGTATGATACAACTCATAAGATTAACCTGGAGGGTTATGTGGATTCATATTGGGCAGTGCCATTGATAGGAAGAGCACATGGGGGTGCTACTTCAGTATGGGATTAGGTGTGATCTCTTATTTTAGCAAGGAGTTATGTATGGCACTGAGTACAGCCAAGGAAAAATATGTTTCCACCTTCTGGGATACTTGGGAGAGAGGAGCAACGAAGCTCTAGTTTGTGATCCAGATTGAGATCTCTCGAAAGAGGGAGTTCTAGCATAGCCGGTTAGACAGGTTGTCTGAGCATAAAATCCTCGCGAATCTCGTAGTTTGCTCAGACATAAATGGTCTTGTATGTTTTCCTTAGATGTAATCGATCCTGGTGAATCTCGAAGGTTATCCTTGGACGTAATCATCCCTGATGTGAATATATGATAGAAATGGCCAGAGTGAAGTTTGAGTACTTCAGGGAGAAGCTTGGTGTTCTCTAGATCGAGGGGAAGTGATGAGTCTGTGAGCCTTTCCTGCACAGTGGCAGGTCGGGCCTCCCATGTTCGGATGTAAGTGCTGAGCCCTTCTGACATGGTGGAAGGATTGGTTCCTCCCATGGTCAGATGTAATTGCAGAGCCCTTCGGACATGGCGGTAGGATTGGTTCCTCCCATGGTCATATGTAAGTGCAAAGCCCTTATGACATGGTGGTAGGCGGACCTCCCATGGTCAGATGTAAGTGTAGAGCCCTTCTGACATGGTGATAGTATTGGTTCCTTCCATGGTCAGATGTAAGTGCAGGGCCTTTCCTCGGATGGTAGATACCATGCTGAAGGATGTAAGTGCTGAGCCTTTCTGACTGGGTCAGATGTAACTATTGGGCCTTTTTTACTGGGTTAGATGTAAGTGTTGGGCCTTTCCTTGGATGGTAGATACCATGCTAGAGGATGTAATTGTTGGGCCTTTCCTTAGATGGTATATACCATGTCAAAGGATGTAAGTGTTGTGAATTTTGACATGGATGATGGATGTGTTCCTCCCATGGTCAGATGTAAGTGCTGGGTGGGCCTTTTCTGACATGGCTATTGAATTTGTTCCTCCCATGGTCAGATACAAATGCTGAATAAGATGAATACCTACATGGAGGATAGGCCTACAACTAGCATGAAAAAGGGTTGGCTCTATAGAACTTCCTATGACGAGTAGAATTTAGAGATAGCACCATTTGATCGAGATAGCGGATGCAGTGATGATGATGATCCCATGATGATCCAGCTTTGATACTGATCCAGTGATGATCCATCTTTGATGATGATCCAGAGAATAATACTTGTGATGATGAATTGTGTCAAGAGAATACCTTCCTAGTTAAGAGGGAGTGTTGATGTATTTGTAACTTCAGAATGTATTCACTTGTATATTTCATATATTGTATTTCACTGGTCCTCGATGTTCCTATTGGGAGATTCATTAATCTAATCAAGTCACGTAAATTCATAGATATTAACCATGTTTTGTAAGTTGGGGGTAAAATCCCCATAGTTGTGGGGCACTAGGGTTATTAGACTCTCCTAGAGAAGTCGGCCCTGGTAAGTTATTGTCAAGTCAAAAACTAGTATAAATAGAGAGTGAGCCTCTCTATTTGTCACACACACTCACCCAACTATAGTGCATAGGTGAGAGAGAAGAAGCTCACTCAAGTGAGAGAGAGAACAGTTGTTGGAGATCATCTTTTTGTCTTTGGGTTTTACTACTACCATTGGTGCTCATTCTATCTGTGAGGAAGTTGCGGGGTTTTCTCCTTTATGGTTTCCCCAAGGAAAATCTTTATGTCTATTGTCTCTTGTGATTGATTGCTATGCATGTTATTCTCTTAGATAAGATCCTAAGATCAAATTGCTTAAATGATAATAATCTAACAGTTAATGTTAGTGGCAAATATCTATTAGTCTAGGTTTAAAAGAAAGAAACATCTTATTTTCAGTGATTTAGTGATAGGATTATAAAACCTATTACATAGATTTATCATAATATGTATATATATATTTATACTAAAAATTATAAGTAATTACAGTAGGATAAAAGTTCTGTAATCAAACTAGATATTATTTTAAATAATTTCATAGTGCTCAATCCAAAACCCCAATGGAAGATATATGTGTATAGATATATATATATAAACAACATAGAATCTCATAGAAAATAATCATCGAACAATGGTTTGAAAGCAATAGAAAAAACCCTATATTATGCCCAAACTCTAAACAACGTAACTTTATAAATTAATTTTCAATCTACGACCGAGTCTAGAACACAAACTAAATTTCTAGATATAGATTGGGTTCCTAAACTTGGAATTTTTCTTATTATTAAAAAAATACCAAATCAAGATTATCGACAGGCTGCATCGCTAGGATGTAAATCATATTGCCATTATCATCTGAAATGTTATCATTCAAAGAACAACGACATAAGATCCTTAGAGATTAAAATACTTTTCACTTCAAATTTGTATATTACTTCAACAACTTGAATCTTTACAAACATAAAATTTATGGTATTGTGTTAAGACAGAAGCAAAGTGATGGCCTTATGCCCTCTATCCAAGATTAGAAAGAAGCTAAACAAAAACCTACAAAGGATCGTCTAGACATTCACCATTATAACAAACTACAGGAGTACTTTTTAACAAACATAATATTACATAGTGATAAACCCTAGCAAGTTGTTTTCAAATAACAAAACATAAACCCTTGTATGCATAAATTACAAAAAGACGATATATGTTGACAGAAGCCCTACGACCTACTCATAAATCAAATATGGTATTATTAATGGCCTCATAGCCACATCAGTTTTCTTTAAAATACAAACTGTAAATTCAAGATAAGATTCAAGTCTGTGAATGTAAGCCCTCACGAGTCTTTTTAGACTATAAAAACTATTTGCTTGAATAAATAACAATAAGAATAGTTGATAGTGGCTTATAGCCTTTAATTTTCTCAACAAACATGACAGTATAAAGGCCCAATGGCCACACTATTTTATAAAATTATTCAAAGCTGTGAAAAACACCAGACAAAACTGATAATCAAAATAAGAACATATTTTGTAAACTTTACACAGAGCGGCAATGCTTGTAATAAAAAAAATGAAAGTACAGTGTTTGTAGTATAAACATAGTGTTTTATAAATCCCTCACGGGTTCTCGTAGAACCCTTACATTTTCAAAAGAAAGGCATAGTTACACCATAAATGCAAATAGCAGAGGTGGCATAGTCTATACGACTCCACAAAAGAAAGGGTTATCCCTTACAGTTTAGGTACAAAAAGCCTCACGGCTACCAAAATTAACATTATCACCTTGATTCTTTAAAACGTATAGAAAACCACAGTCTTAGGGCTAAGGGAAGACAAGATTCAGGTCTTACCCAAAACCGAATCCTTGTCTTCTTTACGAATTGGTTTGCACAGCGTTTCTCCACGAAGGAAAATCATGCATAAGAAACCTTATGGTGGTTAAACTAGGAAAAGGTTGAAATTATATTTTTACTGAAGAAGAAGATGTAAAAATGAAATCTCTTACCTTATGGTGTAACTAACAAGGTCATTTTGGAAGCAAGAATTCCATTTTACAGAGGAACGCAAATCCTTAGTAGGTTGCGGAGAAGAAGGAGGACCAAACAAAAACCCAGCAGAGGTCCATAGAGCAAAAACCAGAAAAGGTGAAGCTTCTAGGATAAGTTTCCATAGTTTTCGAAATGCCATAAAACCCCTAAGGTTTTTCCTTAAATGTATTGGTTGTCAGCTGGTGTAGTAAAGGCCCCCACGGTGGCCTGCATGTGGAATATTTCAAGTCACCATTCATACACATCAATTGATAACTCTTAAGTCAACCTTTTTTGCCAACGAGAACCTTTTTGTACTATCATAAAGTTCCTTGCAATAACATAATGTTTTTAAACCATAGCATAACTTATTTCATAAGCGTTTAGTAACCTTCGTTATAGTTGAAATTAAATAATAACATGGTAAATTTAGGCCTATGGCATAGCATAAAGGTATTTTCTAGGGCCCCCTTTACTTTGAATGTTGATGTATCCCAATCTAGGACTTTGCAGCTAGGAACCTTACAGCTAAACCACTTTCACTTGCACAAAATAAGTAATATTTTCTGCATTATCCATAGAGGTAAGTAAGACTTGAGACTTCTTTCCCTAGCTGATATATATGTTCAAATTTTAATGACAAAAAAAACTTTCACAACAAAGCTTAAATGGACAATAAAAATATAAGTAGTTTACGATACTGAAATAAGAATTTCCTTTACCACAGAAAAGTAGTGTCGTAACATGACATGTTGTAGAGATAAGTAGAGAAGTCATGAGCGCCTAGTATTTTAGTTTTAACGACACTTTTTTCATCATCACTATCAATAAAAGTTTTAAGTAATACTTTTTTTATATCATGGAGTTACCACTTACTTTAGTAAATAATTATTTTATTTTTTATTTTGGTAAAATGGGAGATGTTACATAAGAAATGTAAGATCTGGCACTCTTTTCTTCAATTTTAATTTGATCTTCTCAAAAACCCAAGTCTCCTTAAGAAAATCCTCTCCATAGAGGTAAATGATCAACGTCTTTCAGGTGGACACTCCACCCATCATCAAGATCATTTGAAGCTATGGAACAATAGAAAAGAATAGGGAATTAACGGTATATATAGAAAGAGGGTAAGATGGAAGAATCCCTGCATCATTTAAGAAATGCAAGATCCGCCATTATTTTCTTCAATTTTAATTTGAGCTTCTCAAAGACCCGGGTATCCTTAATAAAATACTCTCCATAGAGGTGAATGATCGACGCGTTTCAGGTCGACCCTCCACCCATCATCAAGATCATTTGACCCTATGGCACAATAGAAAAGAATAGGAAAGTAGAGTACCTATAGAAAGAGGGTAATATGGAAGAATCCCTACAACGTTTCAGATATGTAAGATACGCCATTATTTTCTTTAATTTTAATATGAACTTCTCAAAGAATCGATTCTCCTTGAGAAATTCCTATCCATAGAGGTGAACGATCGATGCATTTCAGGTGGACCCTCAACCCATCATTAAGATCATTCTAAGATATGGCACAATAGAAAAGAAGAGGGCCGTAGAGTAAATATAGAAAGAGGGTAAGATGGAAGAATCCATGTAGGGTTTAAGAAATGTAAGATACGTCATTATTTTCTTCAATTTTAATCTAAGCTTCTCAAAGAATCGAGTCTCCTCGAGACAATCCTCTCCATATAGGTGAATGATCGACACATTTCGGGTGCACCCTCCACCCATCATCAGGATCATTTTAAGCTATGGAATAATCGAAGAGAAGAGGGCAATAGAGTATATATAGAAAGATGGTAAGATGGAAGAATCCATGCATCATTTAAGAAATGTAATATCTTCCATTATTTTCTTCAATTTTAATCTTAGTTTCTCAAATACCCGAGTCTCCTTGAGATAATCCTCTCCATAGAGGTGAATGGCCGAAGCATTTCAAGTGGACCCTCCACCCATCATTAGGATAACTCGAAGCTATGGAAAAATAGAAAAGAAGAAGGTAGTAGAGTATATATAGAAAGAGGGAAAGACGGAATAATCCCTGTAGCATTTAATAAATGTAAGATACACCATTCTTTTATTCAATTTTAATATGAGCTTCTCAAAGACTCGAGTCTCCTTAATACAATCCTCTCCATAGAGGTGAGTGATCGACTCATTTCAGGTGGAACCTCCACCCATCATTAGGATCATTCGAAGCTATGGCACAATAGAAAGGAAGAGGGTAGTAGAGTATATATAGAAAGAGGGTAATATGGAAGAACCCCTGTAGCATTTAAGAAATATAATATTCACCATTCTTTTCTTCAATTTTAATATGAGCTTCTCAAAGACCCGAGTGTCCTTGATACAATCCTCTCCGTAGAGGTGAATGATCGACGTGTTTAGGGTGGACCCTCCACCCATCATCAAGATCATTTGAAGCTATGGCGCAATAGAAAAGAATAGGGAAGTAGAGTATCATAGAAATAGGGAAATATGGAATAATACCTACAATGTTTAAGAAAAATAAGATCCACCATTCTTTTCTTCAATTTTGATATGATTTTCTTAAAGACTCGAGTCTCATTGAGAGAATCCTCTCCATAGATGTGAATGATTGGCATGTTTCGGGTGGATCCTCCACCGATAATCAGGATCATTCAAAGCTCTAACACAATAGAAAAGAAGAGGGAAATAGAGTATATATATAAAGAGGGTAATATGGAAGAATCCCTGCAGTGTTTAAGAAATGTAATATCTTCCATTCTTTTCTTCAATTTTAATTTGAGCTTCTCAAAGACCTGAGTCTCCTTGAGACAATTTTCTCCATAGAAGTGAATGATCAACGTGTTCCAGGTGGATGCTCCACCCATCATCAGGATAATTAGAAGATATGGCACAATTGAAAAGAAGAGGGAAGTAGAGTATATATAGAAAGAGGGTAATATGGAAGAATCCCTGCAGTATTTAAGAAATGTAAGATCCTCTATTATTTTCTTCAATTTTAATATGATCTTATCAAAGCCTGAGTCTCCTTGAGACAATCGTATCCATAGAGGTGAATGATCAACACGTTTTAGGTGGACCCTCCACCCATCACCAAGATCATTCGAATCTATGGCACAATAGAAAGAAGAGGGTAGTGGAGTATATATAGAAATACAGTGAGAAAGAAGAATCCCTACAGCATTTAAGAAATGTAAGACCACCATTCTCTTCTTTAATTTTAATTTGAGCTTCTCAAATACCCGAGTCTCCTTGAGAAAATCCTCTCCATAGAGGTGAATGATCAATAAATTTCAGATGGACCCTCCTCCCATCATCAGGATCATTCAAAGCTATGGCACAATAGAAAATAAGAGGGAAGTAGAGTATATATAGAAAGAGGGTAAGATGGAATAATCCCTGCAGCATTTAAGTAATGTAAGATCTTCCATTCTTTTCTTTAATTTTAATCTGAGATTCTCAAAGATCGTAGTCTCCTTGAGACAATCCTCTCCATAAACCTGAATGATTAACGTGTTTCGGGTGGACCCTCCACCCATTATCAGTATCATTCGAAGCTATGGCACAATAGAAAATAAGAGGGCAGTAGAGTATATATAGAAAGAGGGTAAGATGGAAGAATACCTGCATCATTAAGAAATGTAAGATCCATCATTGTTTTCTTTAATTTAATATGAGATTCTCAAATACCTAAGTCTCCTTGAGAGAATCCTCTCCATAGAGGTGAATGATCGATGCGTTTCGGGTGGACCCTCCACCCATCATTAGGATCATTCAAATCTATGGCACAATAGAAAAGAAGAGGGAAGTAGAGTATATATAGAAAGCGGGTAAGATGGAAGAATCCTTGTATCGTTTAAGAAATGTAAGATCCTCCATCCGTTTCTTCAATTTTATTCTGAGCTTCTCGAAGACCTAAATCTCCTCGAGACAATCCTCTCCATAGAGGTGAATGATAAACATGTTTCGGGTGAGAACTCCACCCATCATCAGGATCATTCAAAGCTATGGAATAGTAGAAAAGAAGAGGGTAGTAGAGTATAAATTAACGAACCATAAAAGATATTGTATAAATTAATGAACTAGAAAATAATGACTAAAATTTAGAATTGCAAGGATAAAATTTCTCAAAAATCGTGTGAGTTTATAAGGCTACATTGATGATTAAGGCTGGTTAGTAATTGTTGTTATATGTATGGAACCTGCATATATTTTTGAATCAGAATATCATGGAGCACGTTGTAGAATGATCCAATCTCTTTCAAAGTAATGTCCTGTAGGAGAGTAATAGATTGAAATTGTACTATTTAGGTTTTAAAAGTTTGGTGATTATCACAAGAAACACTATTTAGGTTTTAAGACTTGACCTAGTCACATGAACCATCTTCCTTAAAAAATAGTATTATAAGTTCTATGTGTGTTAGCACTTAGAATTTACCCCTAGTTGTGAAAGGATAATCCCAAGGTAACCACAAAACCAAGATTTAGGAGGAAATATTGCTTCTTTGCTTCTAGAGAGGGATCTCTCAATAGCTAAACTCATAGGCCAAAAATATTTGAAAAGAAATAAAATTTGATAGTAACTGTGGCTGAAACTGGTGCTCATTGGGCATGGAGTAATGTATGAAAAACAAGTAATAACAGTGCTTTGCAATGTAATTTTAAACAGAGGAAGGGTAGCTACTTCTTCACAGTAAAAAAGATTGTTGTTTGGTGATAAAGAGGATGAAAGAAACATCCCACTAACATGGGCATCTAACAGTACATTAAGATATTTTTTTCCATATTGAGTTCTGCTTCCTTATTTTTTTCTTTTTCATTACTATGTAGTTTAGACATTAGAATATTATTTAATTCTTCATGTGCTTTTAGAATATGTTCATTATATTCCTTAACCCGTTTTAATTCTTCCCTTAGTTCTTTAACTATTTGATGTGATTCAAGTGGGTTATCATTTCTACTTTCATTTCTAGGTTTAACCATATTTCAACATCCCTTATGTTACCTTCTTCATTGTTTACTGGGTTCCTCGGATGTGATTCCTCTTCAGCAGATATTCCCATGTCCACCATATTTTCCTACAATAAACAAGGTTATTCTTCTCTCCATATTAGTAAGAGATTCAAACCATACAAGATAAATTTAGTTTTATCTTTTATTAGTTTCAGTGTTGGGCTTGTTCATTCCAAGTGTTGTAACCATGCTCTTATACCATTCTGTCACAAACCTAAAAAAATCCATAAAAAATCCTTTACTCTATTATTTCTTTTATGTTGCCGGATGATTCCATGAAGGTGGGTAACACTTTTTGGCCAAATTTGGCGATGAAAACTTGATTTTTTACTCGTGCTAGATACAAGCCCTTGAAACGCATATATGCCATGTGAATTTCAACTTGTAGTAAAAAAACAAACTGTAGAATATTATGTTGGCTTCCCAATGATATTTTTTTTTAAAGATTTCAATGTCCTTTAATGTGTGAAATTTTGCATTTAATGAACTGTGTGACCTTAAAATTTTGAATAAGTTAATAAGTGGCTCATGTCCAACTCCAACAATTGAATTTTACATTAATAATTATATATATATATATATATATATATATATGAGCATGATCTACACAAAATGCACTGTGGTCTGCATATTTTATTCTTAATTTATTTCGCAATATACAATTATTTATTATTTTTTGAAAGTAAACACATCTGATTTCAGCATCATTTTATACACATGTGTGTACATCCCAGCTTTTTTCACTATTTTAAAAAATTGAAAAAACAAAGATACCCTTTTGAAGAGGGCACGTCGATGTGTGGGCTGTGCATTTTTAAGAAATTTTTGGATGTGTATTTTTTACCTTGTGGGTTTTTCTTTGAGCTGCTTCAAAGTTGTTGTCAGGTTTTCTAAGTGTAAGTTTTAGAAATAATAAAAAAAAACCATATGAATGCCAAAACACATGCATGATACCTTAATGAATAGAGGATTCGGTGATGAATCTATCGGTATGAACTCCGCTCAGTTGTGTGCCATGAATGGCAGGGTTTACACACCTAGAAGACACAGAGAAACATTGATTTTCCTGTAAGAGGGCTAATTCTCTGTTTTTCAAGCCCTCGATTGAGATCGAAAGCTCAATCGAGGTTTTAACAAAATCTCGGTCGAGAGTTTAATAAACCCTCGATCGAGGGTCTAATAAACCCTCGATCGAGCTACCATTAAACACTCAAAAAAAATCTTTGTACATGACTACCAAGGTTTTATGTGCATGCTCACCATGTTTATATTTAGTACAAAAAATTGAGCAGTGATAAAATTTGAAGGGTGGGTCTTAATTTCAAATGGAAGGGAATTTATTCTTGGAGCCCTTCTAATAGGAAGGGTAATATAAGTAATTTTACTTACATTGACAAGTATAAATTACCTAAACCCTTCACCAAAAAAATGCAAAAAATAAATATTGTTCTTTCAATTTTTTACATTTTTTTATAATTGAGCGCCCTTTAATATTTACATGAAAAAATGATATATTTTCAACAAAACCTATTTTGAACGCACTAAGTTGTCATATGTGTATCATTAATTGTATGGTTTAGTAACATAAGAACTGTTTTATTGTATTTTTTTTAAGTTGGAGCACACTTCATTATACAAAAAAACTACTTAGTTTATGCCCTAACCATATTGAGGCATCCAAGTGCAATTCAAGTGCAATCCAATCTTGAGAGATCTAATAATGATAAGGAATGGGAATCTAAAAGAAAATAATACACAACTCAGAAAACATTAAAAAAAAATCCTACATACCAAGCAAGTTAGCAAAGCTAGCATAACGAGGGTCAGGGCATTAAATTTTTTTGTTCAACACCTATCATGATGTATGGGATGCAGGGGAAATGGAATCAAGCCTAAGTCAATTGAATCCTTAAAACTCATTGCATGTCTGAGTCTCAACAATCTGCCTTTTAAATTGAACCAAAATACCAAAAGAAGTTTATTAATGGCTAGATTTGAGAAAGTTCTAAGTGTGAGTAATTAAAGGCTCATGGCTCTAAAAAAAAAAAATTGTACTAGTCCATGATTCAATGAATCGATAGTCAAAGGTAGTAATTTAAGTTATTTAATGAAAACATCTAATGCGTATACCTCTATGTCGAAACCATTTTCCATGCTAATGTAGGCCACGACTCTCTCTATTGTCTTACTAAAAGGCATGATAATGAGGAAGAAGACCTAAAATTATGGACTTCACCTTTAAAGAATGCCTTGCAATCACATTGGTAAGAAGTGATAAGAAGATCACAACAATCCAAAGTTTCAAATGTTAGTGGATAGGGTTAATTAAAGGCTTATATGGTAAATTTAATATAAGACTTACTTATACTTATCTCTTACTCTTTGCGTCTTCACATATTTAATATTTTATGGTTGACTCTATGCCTTGACTCAATTCATATTATAAGGTGAGGATGTAGACGCATAATAATCCTTAGTTATGACTATGAGATGAGGATTTAAAGGGAACATGATGTAAAGACAAGTAATTTTTATATGTATTTTGGTGGTGCTAAGGACAAATGTTGTGAGAAACCACAATATTTGGAAGGACGGAGGGAGATTACATCACAATCATGCCACCCATCAAAGTGAAGACTATTCTTATGCCAACAATTGTTTTTTTAATTTTATTAATAACCATTGTTTCTCCATATCGTGTGCCCAATGACACTTCTCTATAGCAATGCATAAATTGACCTCTGCATAGTTTGTGATCCTAGCTACATGTCATTATTTGTATTTGCTTGACATCGAGTGTTGTTTATAGTTGTCATGAGCCCATGATATTCATGCAAGAAATGAATTCTTATAGAGGAGGATTCATCAAACCGACCTTTTGAATTTCATTTTGACGAAAAAGAGTGGACATTGATAGCAAGGTTCACATAGGTAGTAGGGACAAATTTTTGAGCTCATTTCATGCCTAGTAGTTCTTTTTTGTTATAGCCGTCGTTGACACATTATCACACTTTATATTGCATACCCAAGTGACTCGAGAGTCAGAGTCACATATTGATGGCTAGTGTCTCGTAGTCATCTATGATTATTGGTCTTCTAGCACAACTAAGCAATGATTGCATGGCATGAGTGAGTGAGTGATTATAATTTATCATATTTCCAATATTTTGAATGATGAGTTGAAATTTATAGCACAAAAATTTTAACATCTTGAGAAGTTTATATGGATGGGTAATTTCAAATGTTTCCCTTCTTTTGAAATGTTGATATAAATTATGCCCTTCTTAATTGGAAAGGTAAAATTCAGATTTTAATTTTTTTTTGAAGGGAAATTTTAACTTTACACTTCTAGGAAGGGCTAGAATCCTTTGGAAGGGCTAGGATGGTTCAATTTTGAATATTGTTGAGGTGGTAAATCATATCCGCCTTGTTCTCAACATCTTGTGGACACTAACTACTATAATCCCTATCTAGAAGATTATTCCCATGTAGGACATTTTAGAAATGGGCTTCAAGGACCCAATTAAGAGAATTTAAAAGAAAAAATAGATAGGAATAAAGACCTCTACCTCATTAGGAAAAAAAACTAGTAATAAGCATGAGTGTTCATTAAGTAATTGTTTTCACACTTGAATAAAAAAAAGTAAAAAGAAAAATTACACAAGAATAAAGGGGAAATGGGAAATTATAATTTTTTCAAGATGGTAAATGTAAAAAATAAAAACAAAAAAAACATGAGTAAAAGAATAAAAAAATAATGAAATATAAGATAAAACAAGAACAAGAAGAAGATACTTATTCTTAACATTGTAATAAATATAAAGAATTTATTTTATTTTTATTTTTCATATTCGAATAAATGAAAAGAATATAAATGCATAAGAAGAAGAATTGAAGGAGAAATAATATAATACTCATAACCATAGTGAAATATACTAGTAAAAAGGGAAGGTGTCATTTTCTTTTTAGATTGAGATTTTGAAACTATTAAAGAGGCATCCAAATTTAGGGAACAAGAAAAGTCTTTCCATAGTTCACCTGACATATAATTAGAACTCTCTCATTGTATAAATAAATGTGTACATAAACATAATTGACAATTATAAGCTATTACCAATGTGTTTCCTCTAGACACGAGTACATTAAGAATGTAGCAAATGGATAAGACTCATGAAAGAAAAATGACATGCCAACTAGCTCCACTCATAAAAAGAAAGTTTTTTTCGTAGTGATAATAATATGTTGTGCCCCATATGTGCGACCGTGCGACCCTCCTTATAACTAAATTTAATGAAATTTAATTTTTTTCTGGACCAGAGATATTAAAAAAAACATTGAACTCTATGTTGAAAATAGACATGGATTTAAGCAACACTATAGATTACATTGATTATGCATATTGTGTGCAACGATCAAGTGGAAAAACTATTTTTTGTAGCAAAAATACCATGATGTAGATACAATAAACCCTTCAATGCATCCTAGCATGATAACTCAAAACTTTAACCAATAGTTGTGAAACCTTGATGGTGAAGCCAGGGATTCATTTTGGGGCTTTAACAATAAATTTTGAGCCCGTGAACTACGTGCATTTAATTTTTTATGCTTATATTCAAGTAGTATCATGGTGTGTTTTCATTAGAATTCAACATATAGCTTACTTATGTCATCAATGGTTGGTAAGGAATTTCAACATCATTTGATTCCTATTAGCAATATATCCAATGTGTATACAATGTAGTACAGAAATGTAGTGAAAGGTTTTAAATACTAAAAATACTTTGCTCCTACGTATATAATTTTTAATTTTAAAAAACTACAATTATGTGATATGACTTTGAAAACACTATTTTTTATCTCAATCGTCATGTTCTATTCCTTCCTGGGCTCTGGGCTTTAAATATTTGGCCTGAGGATATATATCATAGGTAGATCGTAGTCCTAAGAATCCAGGTCAAGTGGACACAACTTTCCTAAGTTCAGCTCATTAACTGAATTACACGCATCATTGCCATAGTATTTTTTTGCATTGAACCAAGCAGAGCAATGATGCATGCAATTCAGTTGATGAGATGAACTTAGGCGAGTTGTGTCCACTCGACCTGGATTCTCAGGACTATGATATAGATCTTCGGGACATATATTTAAAGAAAAGAACCCACGGAGGAATAGAACAAAATGATTAAGATAAAAATTAGTGTTAAATTTAGAGTCATATCACATAATTGTAGTTTTTTAAAATTAAAATTTATATACGAAGGAGGAAAGTATTTTTAGTACCTTTAGAGAGATGAAAATGTGAGCATTAAAAAAAATATGACCTCATTTCCTTGGGTTATATCAATGTCCATTGTTTACTCTTCAAAACTGTTATTGTGCCACACATTTGCAATTAATCTTGCTAGTAAATTATTGAATGACATTAGAATTTACATCAATAACACGTGACTAATTGTTTTGGTGTTTCATAATGCTAAGAGTGGAGGAAAATAAATAAAAGAAAAGGTGTTATGGAGAATGTGGGATCTGATAAACAACAAGTATGGAAACTAAACATTATATTAATTCTCATTTACACAAGAATTGAAAATGTTCAATGACATGAATTCAAATGGGGATTCAAAATACAAGGTGTCCAAGCATCTTTTGGAAAACTTCATTAAATGAAAATATCGATTGAGATTTTTAAAACTTTAACTAAAAAAACATTCGAGTGCCCATATTCGTGTGTGCACACAAATATGGACACCCAAAAATTTATTTAATCAAAGTTTTTTAAATCTTGTATTATTCATGGGAACAAGGTCTTCGAATTCAATTACAATCAAACATAGAAATATGTGATAATAAAATTTAATAAAACATAATTTCGACTAGAAGAATGATACTTGTGGTTAATAGTACATACCTTGAAGAAGAAACAAGTAAAAGCATTACTACTGACACTTCATCTAGATTTTATGTGTAGATATTAGTCACGGAGTAATTGGAGTTATAGATGTTGGATTAATAGATGATCAATCATATCTATAACTCCAATTAATCCACGACCCATATCTACAAATGAATATAAATGACCCTTTTCTATCCAACAAACACAGTGAATTATATCAAAGGTTTGTTGCCTATTTATAGTTAAAAAGATTGAAGATGCTCGATCAAGCTTCTTTTAACCCTCAATCGAGTTTTTTTTAACCCTCGATTGAGCTCTTGTACCTCGATCGAGGGTTTGTCAAAAGCTCGATCGAGGGTTTAAGAAAACCTCGATCGATTGTTTTGTAAACCCTTGATCGAGGTCTTAACACCTCGATATAGGGTTTTGAAAAAGCTCGATCGAGGTAATTTTTTTTGTTTGTGCCGAAATTGCGTTGCCAAAAAATGTAACCCACCTCCATGGATGCACCCTGTCGTAACATAGAATTGTTTAGTCGCAGCATCTTAAATCTATCGTCTTAAGTAAATATCGATGTAACATAATTTCATTGGTTGTAATGTTTACGTGGACAGGTTATCCACTTGTGGTGTTGCAATCAGTTGACGACAACGACCCTACAGCCACTCACAAAGGTGACGTTTTAAATCTTTTTATAATTATTTTAAGTTTGGGTTACTAGGGACCTAAGCCTAAAAAACTATGGCTTATCCCTAGCTAACCCCCCCTCACCCTCTTACTATAAGTTGACAAGGGGTAATTAGTTGTAATAAACAATTATATGCATGAAAAACCTAACACATAGTTTGGTTAAATGTTTTATTAAACCATTTGGAACTATGGTGATAGCACCATAATCGTGACCTTAGACTCCACACTACACATCGTTGTTGATTGTTATAATATGGCATGCAATAAACTTTGGAAGGGAGATACAAGGTTTTTCTAGTTCCATAATTAAGTTTTGTACTAAAGACAATAAATATTCCATCGTTGCGTGTTGACAACACATCCAAGCTCATTCATTGGCAATTTTGAAAGCGCTTGCAAACATGGTATGGTCTAAGAGGGATCTCAGCCCTCCACTTGGCGTGATCTTCTCCAAGGGTTTTTTTAAGGGTTTAAATGCAATTCACGTTGTCTGAGGGTTTTGTTTCCACATTAGTTTAGTTTGTAACTATTCTTGGAAGAGCACTCATCCATTCATGGTTGCTTTCCTATCTCCCTCTCGTTCCTTGCACAGTCAGTTAAAGAAATTTTATTACTTGTTTATGAGGTTTATTTGAAGGTTTTTATTAGTGGTATTGTCTCTATTATGGCCTCATCCTTTCTATTTTATCATGGTTAGAGAAAGAGCAAGTCTCTCTCTGAGCCTTCCAAGCCTTTAACAAGGTAAAGAGCACGTCCACAGTTTTACATTTGTTCAATTAATTTCTATTTTTATATTGATAGATTAAGAAATTGTTTAACTTGGTGTTTCTCCGTCGTTTATGCAAGCATAGGATAAATAAGGGAAACCAGGAGGAGGTGACCCCCAACCCTCTCTATATTTGCTTCGAGTAAGCTTTAAACTGAAGTTTCCCTTGACTTTTCAATTGGAAAACAAAAGAATACTCTATAATGGGGATTTCTCCCCTATTACGTGGAGAAGCACCAACCTTAGATCAATGTGATGATAAGGAAGAGTTCAATGGAAAAAATAGAAAACTAAACTACCAACTAAAAGAAATTTTTTTTATTATTTTTTAACATGTATATCGACTAAACTAGTGCAAGAAAAAAAAAAAGTAATCACACCTTTCTCATGTAAGTTGGGACACCATAGTCATCCTCGGAAGTCGTTCCACGGCTCCATGGGTTGGCTCTCTAGTTGTCTCCATGGACAGTTGGAAAACCGGGAATGGATCCAAAGTGGGTACGAAGAATGTCTCAACGTACAGCATGGGAAATCGTGTGGCAATGGGAATGATGGCAAGGGAGTATGTGGAATACCCGAGAGCATAAATGTCACATCGTGACTACAAGTGAATGAGTAAAAAGGTGTTTTGGAGAGCCCTTCACAATGTATTTATAGTATGCTCCTAGGGTTTTTTGACCCAATACAATGACCCATGGTATTTATCTGTGGTTTTTTTACCCTTTCTCTTTCTTAGTGTTTTTTAACCCTTTTTGGGAGAGAGTGAGGGTAAACCATACTAAATAATTATGTTTTGGACCATTTTTTGTGGAAATACAATTGTGAAGGTCAAAAGTAAGGGAAATATGGTAGGAATATGATGTATGTATTATGGTTTAGACCATGGAGAGCTAGGTGAACACCTTTTAGTGTTAACAGACTCTAACTCTCTTCTTTTACTATGTCGATGGGTAGAGAAGCTTCAAAACAAAGCATAGCCTCAATCTTCAAGTTTTGCTTCATTTGGATAGGTAAGGGTTTTACCATATCATGCCTTAAAGAAAACAAATTTTTTATAGGTTACAATTTAAATCTTAAACCGTGTATACTATGGAATGCGGATTGTAAGTCTGTCCAACGAGAGTGGTGACAGGGTCACCTCCTCTTAGGCTTCCTCCCTCTTTTCCAAAGGTGAGGAAAAATTGATCCACTCTTCAAATTAAATCAAACGAAGCAGTCTAAACTAAGAAAACATACTAACAAATTCCTTAGTTTTTTGATGTGCATGTACTCCCTCGCGTGGTTTTTCTCGGTTTGTACCAATGGGTTCGTCGACAGCCAAATTGTAAGGTTCAATTAAATAATAGGTTACGTTGGTTCTTCATTGGGTTCGCATACCACATATGGATAGGGATTTCACTACTACTACAAAGATAATGGGTATGTACTAGCTACTAGAAATGGCTTTGAAGCCTCTCTTATTTTAATGCGTTTCCATGCCATCCATTCTAATGTACATGTCATTGATTTGAAACGTTCGATGTCGTTAATGGGCTTACAACCATGCATTCTTTATAAGCTGGAACTTGTTGACGAAGTTTGAATGTTAATCTCCTTTTAGATTCAATTGTGTTGACTAAACGTTTGGACAAAGCCGTGTATCACAAGGTATGGGTGCCCGGGAATGAAGACTGTGTGTTTTAACTTTAATAATTGAATTAGCTTTACTCTTTAGTTTATCTCAAACTCTTTGTTGATTGAATTATTATTTGGATATGGTTGTTGTATTTATGATTTGGATCAGAGATTATATGTAATGATTTGCTTATAAGCGGGTCTAAATTTGATTTTGTTCATAATGGGTATGATTACACAATCGTCATCAATCCTGTAATTGTATAACACTAAGTTAACAACTTAATCTAGGGATTCACGAATTAGATGTTTATTTTGAATGAAAATCCTTGTGGCTCTACTTTGTATATTCTAAGGAATTATTTGCGAGAGTCTACAATTTCTTCATTTGATGTTTATGTTCTTTGATCCCTTGCTCGAGTTATTTGAATTGTTGATTTCTTAGTAAATCCTTCTTTAGAATCGTTGTTTAGTTTGTATATTCCTTCTAAACAAAAAAAATGTTGTTTAACTTATATTAATGGGATCTAGTTGTAACTGTAAATATTCTTGAAACAAAATTTTTAAATGGGAATAGCCTTAAGGTAATACACTCTAGAAAATAGAGATAAGCTATGTATACAAAGCCTCGGCTCTTAGGGAATACTATTAGTTAAAAATACATTTAAAGAAATATGCAAACATAGTTTAAGGTTTTAAACTAGATATATAATACATTCCTTCAGATTCCTAGTTAGGCTAACATTAGATGCACTCTAATTTGGGTATGGAATCCCAAACAGAGATTAATTGAAATAGTCTAAGATAATAAAATTTGTGATTCTTCTACATAAGGAAGAATTTATACCAATCATAACATAAACATAGAAAAAATCTTATAAATAGATGCATAGTACTTACGATTCATAAAATGTACTTACGATTCATATCTATACTCAATTTATAATTTAACATTACTTAAACAGATATAAGAAATAGAATAGGGAATGTGACGCCACTGTGAGGAAAACATAATTGAAGTTGGCATTGCTCTCACCCAAGTCCTAGAGCAGCCAAGTCTTACTTGCTCCAAAACCCTAGAGCCTATTCACTGAACCACAAGGACAAAATCCAATCAATGCGCCATCTCTTGCATTAACACATCAATTCCCCATCCATCGCCAATCTCCTGCTTGCTTGATGGACATACTACATATTATTATATAGTATTTTTTCCTAGGACTTGGTCATTTATGAGCCTCCTTCTCTTTAGCACTCCAAAATGAGTCTTGACCTAATTTTGGGGAAGATGAAGCCCGCATCACTTGAGTTCTCAGTGAGTAGATTTCCTCACTTGTCTTTTTCTCCTGTGGGTCAGTAAACACTCTTTCAACAACTACTTCAGTTGTGATTCTTTCCCATTACATCCATTTTGTCTTTCTTGTCAAAATATTTTTTTAAATATAATATTCAAAGAAATAATAATTTAAAATTATTCATTGTGCTACATTCAACATCACAAATTTACTTAATATATTATTATTATTATTTATTAAAGTGTCATGTGCCAATCTATTTATGATTATTTTATTATTATATTTTTTTAATGGTTTTGAATTTTAAATTAAGATAAACATTATAACAAAATTATTTATTAAATATTTTATTATTTTATTAAAATGTTATTTTTCAACTTTAATTATACTATAATATAAAACTCCAATTATACTTTTCCCTGATAGTAAAATATAGAAAATCATCTCTGAAAAAAAAATAACATTAAATTTTTAAAAATATATACATATTAACCTTCAATGCATAAAATAAAATATCCAAAATTATTAAAATGTTATTTTTCAACTTTAATTATACTATAATATAAAACTCCAATTATACTTTTCCCTAGAAAATCGTCTCTGAAAAAAAAAATAGCATTAAATTTTTAAAAATATATACATATTAACCTTCAATACATAAAATAAAATATCCAAAATTAAAATCCAAACCTTCAATACCTAAAATAAAATATCCAAAATTATGTAAAAAACTAAACCGCCAATGCATAAAATAAAATAAAATATCCAAAAGTATGTCAAAAACTAAACCTTGCTATACATAAAATAAAATATCCAAAATTTTATGTAAGCAGATGTACTCAAAATATACTTACGAAGTCTTTACATGATGTTTGACTTGGTAAGTCTTCAAAACTCATGGACTTCTTCAACTTGTATCAAATTCCGACCTTTAGTGCCACAAGATACGATTCTGGCTGACTGCTTGGGAGCTGTCAATTAAATTTGGCTTGGTTTTGGAGAAAAACAAGATACCATTAATGCTGGAGACAGCTTGTTGTCGCGTTATTGATGGACTTGTGGAGAGATCACGAGATATGAATAATGATTCAGACTGGTCGTTGCGGTATGGATGGACTTGTAGATAGACCAACAGGAGGGGTCCCTCTATAATTCAATGTATATATAATTCTACGAAATACCGCAACTTGTCAATGCAAGTTGTCCAGCCTATCAAATTTTATCGTGGAGCCTACCTCGTAAAGGGGTAATACTATTTTCCTAAACACGGGGTAATACTATTCTCTAACAGGAATATTGGATTCAACGGGTTTGCGTTTGCAATAAATTGAGGTTATTTTTGTGTTATTCCGCTCTCATAGGGCTAAAATTTAGGTATTTGTCGAGAATCCAGTCCAAAATCTCGAATGGTAAAAATTAGGTCTTTGTCTAGAATCCAGTCCAAAATATGAAGTGAAGTGATAGGTTATTGAAATTTCGTATGAGAAACGTATTCCTCCACTGTTCTTTACCCGGTTTCCGAAAAGTGCTGAAGGTTTAGATTCTAGAAGACTTTGAATGATAACTGTACCAAAGATCGAAGTCTGTGACCAAGATTTCCGGAAAATACTCAAAGTTTAGAAGACTTTGGATGATAACTCCAGCAAAGACCGAAGAGACGTTTCACAGATTTGAGCGTGTATGTGCGCAGCTTAAGATCTCTTGATTATGTATTAATATCCATCATCTGTGTATTCTTTCCAAGAAGGAAATTCGCTTCACCCAAAGAAACGATTGATCATGCTAATTCCACGGCGCAGCTGCCTCCTTCTGATAGCCTTCGCCTCCATCTCCATACCACTTATTCGTGCACAGACAGACAAGGATCATCCGCATACCACTTTCGTCTTCGATGGATTTAATGGAACCCTCTTGATCATGGAAGCGGAGGCTTCAGTCATGGGCTCCAAATCTGTTATTGTCCTCACAAATCATTCGCACTTCATGCTTGGCCGCGCGCTCTATTCAATTCCCGTGCAGATGAAAAGCAACGACACGCTTCTCTCCTTTAGCACTACCTTCGTTTTCTCCATGGTTCATCCTCCCTCTGCCACAGCCGGACACGGAATAGCCTTCATCATGATGCCCCACAAATCTCCAATAGGCGCTCTGGCGTCCCAGTATCTGGGCTTGTTTAACCTCACAAGCAACGGGAAACCATACAATCACTTATTCGCAGTGGAGTTCGATACGATCAACAGTGTGGAATTCTATGACCCCGACGATAACCACGTGGGCGTGAACATCAACAGCCTAATCTCGGTGAAAACCGAGCCTGCGGGGTATTGGAATGGGGACGACAGCTTCCATGGATTGAGCCTCAACAGCGGACGGAACATACAGGCCTGGATCGATTACGATCATATTCAAAGCCACCTCAACGTTACCATCACGTTGGCGGGCTTGCCGAGACCACAGAAGCCGCTGATAACTCTGAAAATAGATCTGGGCAACGTTCTGCAAGAGAAGATGTTCGTTGGCTTTTCAGCGACCACGGGGAACTTCATTGAAGACCATTACGTTCTTGCGTGGAGCTTCACCACCCAAGGCACGGCGCCGCCCCTTAACCTGTCGCGTCTCGCTTCTTTTGCGAACATGCATTCCGGCAAACATACACCCGGCCGGGGATTCATAGCCGGCGTTACCGTGGCCACTCTGATTCTCTTCTCGCTGGCGGTTGCAGCCGTGTTTTTCATAAGAGCGAAGTACGGAGAAACGATCGAAGAATGGGAGCTGGAGTACTGGCCCCATAGACTCACTTACAAAGAGTTAAGCATCGCCACGAGCAAGTTCCGGGAAGAAAACGTTTTGGGGCAAGGGGGTTTCGGCAAGGTTTACAAGGGCGTTCTCCCCGGCAGCGGCCAAGAGGTCGCAGTGAAATGCATAACGAGGGAGATTCCGGAGGGAATGAAGGGTTTCGTTTCAGAGATCTCAAGCATGGGTCGCCTACAGCACCGGAACCTGGTTCAGCTCCGGGGTTGGTGCCGAAGAAATATGCAACTATTCATCGTTTACGACTACATGTCCCACGGCAGCCTGGATAAATTCATCTTCGCGAATCCGACAACAGTCCTGCCGTGGCATCGGAGATACGCGATCCTGAAGGACGTGGCCGCGGGGATATTGTATCTGCACGAGCAATGGGAGAAGAGGGTCATCCACAGAGACATCAAATCGAGCAACGTGCTGCTGGATACGGAGCTCAACGGGCGGCTGGGAGACTTTGGCCTCGCTCGGCTGTATGATCACAGCGAGAATCCGCAGACAACTCATGTGGTGGGAACGTTGGGGTACATAGCTCCAGAGCTGATTCACACGGGGAAGGCCACGCCGAGCTCGGACGTGTTCAGCTTCGGGGTTCTGCTGTTGGAGGTGGCCTGCGGGAGGAGGCCTGTGGATCCGCTGGAGAACGCCGAGCAGATGATTTTGGTGGAGTGGGCGTGGAAACTGTACACAGAGGGGAGGCTGCTGGCGGCATCAGATCCAAAGCTGGAGAAGGACGGGTATGATGTGTGCGAGATGGAGAAGGTGCTGACGTTAGGATTGTTGTGTTCTCAGCCAGAGCCAGAGAGCAGGCTGGGCATCCGCCATGTTTGCCAAATAATGGAAGGCAAAGCGCCTCTTCCTGAAATCCGCAGGTCTTCTTCCAACGTGAGTTTGGTGAGTCGCTATCCCAGAGGCCTCTTTAGATATAGAGGTGATAAGTCTGGGGAGGAAACGTCGAGCAGAAGCCGGTAAGAAGGAATTCTCAGTTCGACTTATGATAACGCTCCATCGTTCGAGCACAGTCATATTAGAAGTTGTGATCATCAGGAAGCTTTTGCACGGGTGATAGGTTGGCATTTTTATTCTTTTCAATTTAGATTCTGTAAATATAAATTCAATTAGTTGGATGTAAGAATGTTGGATCCTGTAAATATAAATTTAATTAGTTTTAATGTTGGATGTAGATAAGTCGAGTTACTTCGACAATTTTATAGGAAGGAACAATCTATCGAGTTAATAAGAAGTTACCAACAAATGAAGTTTGAATTTAAATTTGTCTTGGAACAACAACTCAGACCCACTATCAAGATTCATGAACCGACTATTATGTAAAGTTAAAGACATCATAAAATACTTGAGTATACTCTTTTCATCATGTATTTCATATAATTTCCATTATCTATTTCATATATTTATAGAAGTTAAATATATTAACTTAATTAAAAATAATAATAATAATTTTTAAGTTTATAGAATTGAAATATTAAATTAATGTATAGCAATAAATGAGTTTTAAGATTTTGTTATGGAAGTTTATATATATCATCTCTTACTTAGGGTTTATGGCTTTTAGCGTGGATAGGGAATATGGTTGGCATACTATACCCTATGGAGGAGGAATAACTTTTAGACTATTCTACGAAACCTATCGAGGAAGAAAGCATCTTGGACATGCCATTTGGTACGAAATATATAGATCGGGATCGGCGAGGTTATAGGGAGCCATTTTTCAGTGGAAAGAGCTTCCAAAAAAGTCATGTTGTCGGTGTCAAGTTTCCAATTCCTTGTTGGCCAAGTGTTGACAAGGTCAGTTGTGGAAATCTTCTCTCACCCCCATGTTTAAGTATGGTCCACATCAAATTTGGAGGCTCCCCAATCCTCTGGGATTTGGTCTGGTGTCCTAGGGTCAGTTCTGGTGTCCTAGGGTCAGTTCCTTTTCAAGTGGATTCTAAGATGCTTGGTCTATTCGAGACCTCTTTGTTGGAGGGTTGTGATGGTTTTGGTTTGTTTCCATCTGAAGCAAGGAATTTAGTCTCAGAACATGGTCTCTCTTGTTCATGTTCCCCTACATCTTAATATCTTTTTAGCTCTCTCCAATGGTTCCACTAAGAAGGGATGGCATATAGGACTAGTTTCTTAACAAAGTTGCATAAGGGAACAGAAGGAAGATGCTCTGAAATGCGGCTAGGTTTTCCCTAGCCGCCTCCATTCTCTTTCTGATTAGATCGCCCGATGGTCTCCTGCTTATTGTGTTTTGGTTGGTCTCCTACGTGCTGTGTTTTAGCTGGTCTCTTGCTTTCAAAAAATTTCTACTACCGCGCCGGTTCAGCATGATTTTTTTGGGTTCGGCTCTTCCCAATGCCTCACAGTTTCCTGGTTATGGATTCTCATGACCAACTCCTAGCCTTCAAGGCCTTAGTTCAAGCGCACACTCCTCCGGCAGCCTCTCAGACCCCCTCCAAGTTCGTGAAGAAGATAGATGAGGTCCTCTCTCTGGAGCTCTCTCCTACAGATCCATGTCAGAAAGCACTCATTCTCTCAGAGAAATCCCTCATCGGTAAGTTTACAGGATTGTGGCCCGGCCCTAAGGTAGTGGAGTTCTGGATTGCAGAACATTGGAACCCTATTTTGCAAGGACAGGTCTCTCTCTTTGCATCTAGTAAGGGGTATTTTGTTTTTTTGTTTATGAATAAAGAAGAATGAGATATAGTCTTCTAATCAAGCCCCTTCTTCATGGGCTCAAGAGGGTTTTTTTAGCCCCTTGGACTCTGGGTTTAACCTAGAAGACGATATTACAACTGCTCCATTCTGGGTAAGACTACCCAACCTCCCACTTCATCTTTGGGGAAAAAGCACTATTGTGGACATCGGTAATAAGCCAGGGCACTACCTAGATAGTGTAGATCCAAAAGGGGGTCAGTTTATATGTGCCCGCATTTGCATAGAGCTAAATCTAGAAAAAGGGCTTCCGGAGGCCCGAAAGCTTACATTAGGAGATTGGAATCACATCCACGAACTGGACTATGAGCAGATTCCATTCAAATGCAAATTTTTCCATGTATATGGCCACTTCGCCAAAAGTTGCCCCAAGCTTGTAGAATCACAGAAATCAACAACTCCTCCTACTCCCAAAGATACAGAGTTCCAGACGCTCATCAATCGATGTCGACCTCCTCAACGAAAGGAGCCTCAAGCTTCATAGGATAAGGGCTCATCTCAAGATCTCGCTCCTCTTACAGAATCTTGTCCGTCGAAAAACAAAAACAACTTTGAAGTTTTGCAGGAAGTTGAAGATCAAGAATTTGAAGCAGCAAATGATCTAATGTAGGTCGTTCCCCCAGGTCCCTCCGACCCCTCGAAGACAGTTCTTGCTGCTCCTTCCATGAAAGAAGCTTCTCCAGGACCCGCTCCTCCTGATCCCAAAGATCCCTAAGCGTCAAGTCATAAGACTTCATCCCAAGCAGGACTAGTGTCCTTAGTCCCTTCATCCGGGTCAGAGGGAAACTCTGATTTTGAAGAATTTACTGCCCATTCTCCTCCCCTCACCATAGGGCGAAAGACCAACAAAGAACACAGGGAAAAGAAAGTGACCTCTAACATTTTTTCGAGCTCCGAGAAGCGATTGGACCCTTTCATTAAGGGGAATTTCACCTCTCCTTCCATTTAATGTATTTCTTATGCACTATTCTTTGTTGTCAATTCGTGGGAGTTTACTCTTGCAAGTACTTTTTTTTCTCAAAAAATCCCTAGAAGAAAGTGGGATATTTCTCCCAAAGTATTCATAAGAAGGCCGACAGTACTGTTAGAGGTTATCATCCCTCTTTTATCTGAACTCCCCTTTATAATCTTGGCTGTGCTACAACCTTTTTAATCAAATACAAATTTTATCCTTTTCTATTAAAAAAACGGTTCCACTGAGAAGGATGCTAGGGTTCCTAGAAATCATTAACCAGATAGGGTTTATCTTCCTCCTAAAGTGGTGATTAATGGATCCCAGGACCTATTTGCTGATGACAGCCAAGTTTTTTCAAGGTGTAGCAGAAACATACTTGTTCGGGCTCAAAGGAAAGTTAGAGGTGGGCTCAGAAGAGGCAATGGGTTTTAAAAAGCAAAGGAAGAGGTACAAAACTTGTGGTTGGGGAAGACATACAACTATCAATGGTAAGTAAGGTTCATGGCCATCGCTATAATGTAAAAACCATCACAGATTGGGTTGTTGTCCACAAGGGAGAAAAACTTAAATATACATCGAAGGTTTTTGTTTTAGAAAAAGGGCGGTTTACTTTTCTTCTTTAGAAAGTGGAGGATGCTTAATGGATTCTCCAAAAAACACGGTGTATATAGGATAGATTCTGATGGTGCTGAATATTTGGAGTCCTCTCTTTTATGCCAAGAGAGACAAATTGGATATATAGCCTCGGGATCAAGGTTCGACCTCGATGTTTACCTCTTGATTACTAGTCATTGGATATCTTCAGAATCATTGGTTATGTAATGTCCCCGGTTTTGAACCCGTTTGCATGATGTATATATTGTAATTAATCATGGTGCGGAGCTCAAGGAAAAAGCCCCACCATCGATTTGGTTGTGTGTGTGTTTCGACAATGGGGATAGTTGCCGATGGTTTATCGTGCCATTTGGCACATTATAATTCGGCATCATGTAAATACGCACATCAATTAAAATAAACCACAACTAGCTATGGCAATACAATGTTGAATGAAAAGGGCATGGTTCCAAAGGATAAGGGGTGGGGGATGTCAAACCTTGGTTTATGGGGGAAAAACCCATGTGTTGCCACCTTGTTTGTTTTGCCACCTTTCTTGTTTCACCAACCTCTTCAATGGCTTGGTTTTGTTGTTGGGGGTAGTTATGGCTGGTGGTTGAGGCAATTATTGCTTTTGGGAGTGGGGTGGTAGGACTGTCAGCCCATGTACACTCCACCCACGACGGCCTTCACTCCACTCTCCCACGACTTCGTTCTCCCCACGGTCTATTGGTTCCTCACGTTCTGCTGATCATCCACACGCAGAGGAGGTGCGGCTTCTTCACACCCGTTCACTCCCAATGTAGGGACGTGCATAACAGGAGGTCGACTAAGTTCCCTCACGCGCTGGTCGGTTAACGGTGGGATCATCTCCTCACACGGGGCTGAGTGAGGAGGGTGTGCGATCTCTGTTAGGGGGATCCTCATGCAGAGGTCGGGTCTGTTTTCCTCACGCACAGGCAGTGGTCCTGCCGGATCTCACGTAGCTAGGAGAGGAGCTTCCTTTCAGTGGCCATTCACGTTTTCTACAGAGTGGAATCGGGTATGTTTTCCTCTGTGTTTTGTGGTCTGGTGCAAGTTCCCTCACACACAGACTGTTTGGGGTCGTTTTCCCATGTTGTGAGCCGTGCTCACTGCTTGTGTTTTGGGGCTGTTGTCTTCCCCACGTTTTGTTGGTTGTGGTGCTCAATTTCATTTTGGGCCACTATTGATTTCCAATCTGTTGACTGAGTTTCCTTGTTTTGGGACTGTGGATTGCTGCTATCATTCATTGTGTGTTTGTGGCTACTGGAGTACACTGGTTTTTGGTTGCAGCCGAGTTGTTTTGGCCACGGTAGGGCCAAGAACAACTCTGTGTTGCCTTGTGGGCTTGAGCTGTGCTCATCATTTGTTTGGGATTATCCCTAGTCGTCTTTGCTTCTTCACAGGGCTGTGAAGGGTTGTTTTGCTGCTGGTATGCAGTGGCTGTCCTTTGGACTGTGCTGGCTTGGCCGATATGTTGATGGCCTAGTAACCCAGTGGTGTTGGTTTGCTAATTGTGCCCCTTGGCTATGTGTAAGCCTACATTGACCCTTATCCTTGGAGGAATCATGCCCAACTCAGGGGTGGCAGCGTTGCTGAGATATTGATGAGCACGTTGGCCTATGGTTGGGTGGAACATTGCAACGACGTAGCTGGTTGTGGGGTAAACTCTTCATCAAAAAGATAAGTAATCTTGACCGTGTTATCTCTGCAATTGAATCTATTGTTTTATGAATTATAATGAACATATGAATGCTGGAAGGTACATGTTTCTTCCGCTGTATGATTGATGAATTATGCATTTTGTTATGATGGATTACGCATCTTAGCATTCCTGTTATGCATTCTGTTAAGCCTTTATTTCAGCATTGATAACTGTTCTTATTTTTCATGGGGCTGTTTTCCCGTATGCTTGGTGTTTGTCGCGTCCTCTTCGTTGGTCTGAGGGATGGGGACATCACAGGTTACTTGTGGGGATAATTCCTTAAGGACAATATGTATTTTGAGGAGATGGGTGAAATTTTAGTCACTATGATTCTGGTCTCGGTGGATACTCATAAAGGATTGTTATAGGATATGGAAATTGTGCAGGTCCATGTCACCCTCATTAAAAAATTGGACTATAAGGGGTTTCAATGTAGATGGTATCACCAATATGTTCATCTTGTTGATTCCTATCATATTCGATTCAGGTTAAGGAAAGATTCTAGGGTTTCAAGTGACTCAAATCATAGGTTTATGTCTTCAAATCTAGTGGAGACAGGTAGGCCTACATCAAAGAATGGAAGGTTCGAAGGAATAATTCAAAATGAGGTAGAGATCGTTAGCAATCTAGAAAAGCATTCCCATGTGGATGGCCCCTTTGGTACTAAGCAGTGCATTGGATCTAGCTTCTCATTGATCTTTGGAGGGAAGGCATGTCAAAAGGAATTTCAAGCCTCAGTAGAATTAGGACATCTTGTGTGCTTATATTTAGGTATGAAGGATTATATTTCATTGTCAATCCCTTCTTTTTCTCTTTTACAAGATAAAATTTATTTAGAACATCACTCTTCCCATTATCTTGTGGGATCCATGCCTTCAATTCATTGAGTACCTCCCTTAGTTGAGTTCCTTGTCCCATCATTTGGGTAGATCATATGGTGTCTCAACTTATAGTTTCCACATAACATGAATCCTTAAAGGATTCTTAAGACAAGAAACAAGTATTCAACAAGGATTCCCACTCTCTCTCGAATTATTCCTTTTGGTCATAGAAGGCATTGGTCAATCATTGGAAGAATCCAAAAGGATATATGTCTTTAAAGGAATTGATGTTTCTTATATATATTACATATTACACATCTGCTTTTTGTCAATTACCTCCTTATCTTATGTGATGGATCCCAGAGTAATGTGGAAAAACTAGTAAGCATACTTAACCTATTTTTCCAAGCTACAAGGATGATCATCAAGATTTGGAAGTCCTCTCTTTCTTATGTCAATATGGACGAGGATGAGAAAAAGGTATTACAAAGCACACTTCTCTTTCCAAGAAATTGATTTTGATGGTGGTTTAAAATAAATTGGATTTCATTTAGAAACCCGTAATTATTTGAAAAAGAATTGTATGTGGTTGATTACAAAATTAGAAAATAGAATTCATGTGTGGTGCCACGAGATGTTATCCATGGTTGAAGGCTAGTCTTAGTCAAATCTATTATGGAATTGTTGTGCTCCTACCCAACAGCCTTTAAAAACAAATTTCATCAAACAAAATTTTGTTTTGTTTTGATGAAATGTTTGAATTTCTTATTTCAAATCTAAAGAATTGGAAGCTACTGAAACAATCACATTCTGTGAGCTACTGAAACAATGAAATTCCATGTTTTTTACAACCTTGGTGAACTATGGTTAGTTGACATAAATCACTACTTTGAAATCATTATTTTGAATTGGCTTACCTTTCAGATTGGGGTATGAGCATTTTTATTTCCATACCTTTAAATATAACCTCACCATAAGCCTGATTAGAACACTTATTACTTGATATTTTTATTTGCGTTTTATGTGCGAATTTAATAAGGTTATGAAATTGAAAAGGCGATTATGGTATTGTTTGGTACCTTATCAAAGTTCATGCAAATATTATCTCCAAGGCTTGTTGTTTAGTTTTCGAATTATGTGCAGTCCAACCTTATTGTTTGATCCCGACCTTTATAATATGCTCCATATCTTAATTTATAGTCTTGCATGTGAAGTTTGGGGTTGGTTTGATGTCGTGTCGTATGCTCGCCACCTTCGAAGATTTAAACCATCATAGGGTAAGGTCGACGTTTAACGCTCAAGGTTCATCCCCCTATGGTTGTTTTGACTCGCGTTGCCATTTGGTCCATTTGATTACATATTGATACGGTATCATTACACTCGTACATGACTCTGTAAATGATATTCAACCGCTAGTACGTGCTCAGCGTCGTGGCTCCATACTCGTTGAACACTTGTATCTGATGCGATGAGTGGTGTTATTACAATCGGGCCGGATAAATAATGGCAAAATGAGTTTAATATGGATTATTTGCCGTCACTTACTATTACTTGATTGCCGCTCTGTGCGATCATTCTCCCTCCCCCATGCCGAGTTTACAGGGGTCTTGTCTGGGTTTGCTCATGGCGCATTTTTTTTATGAGAGCGTTGGGCTTCATTGCTTGTGTTTTCTGCTTGGTTTGCATCCTAAATGCTCGCTCTCCAGTTTACTGTCGGGTTTTGATTTGTGGTATCTCTTCTGTGTGCGACTGCGTGCATTTGAGCTCACAGCTATGGCTCCGATGGTTAGGGTTGAACCTAGTGACATGAAACTCTTTGATGGAAACCTTGAACTCTTAGCCAAGGTTGAAGCAGTTGGATGGTTTCCGTTCATTCGCAAGTTTACAAACTCAAACCCTGAGGTGACTAGGCTATTTGCTTTGTCACTGGCCGACGCTAGGGTTAAGGTGGCCGACCTCCAATTTAGGGTCGACGAGCGCTCAGTTGCTCTGGCTACGGGTTTGCCATTGACAGGTGAACGCTGGTTGAACTACAAGCAGATGGAGGTTACGGAATGGAGACAGATGTTGAAGAATCCTTGCCAGGAGGTGTCCTTTAGAACTGGTGTATCACAGAAATGTTTCAAGAAAGAATGGCGACCGATTCTAGACGTTATTCACCGGTACGTGACCTGTGAGGGTCGTCTTTCCTCAGCTTATGTCTATCACCTTCGATTGTTGGTTGTTTTTCTCAGTTTTCCTGTTAATTTGCCGTATTATTTAGTTCAGAGTTTGACCAAGATGTCTTCAGCCATTAAAAAGGGGCCGAAGAACAGTGGTCGTAGTCTGTTTCATCATGGCCTGGTTAGGATATTGGTAGAAAGAGAGTTGTCTAAACAAAATTGGTCATGGAATGATTTTCTTGAAAAGCATGGTTTCTTGGCATTCTTCCATTGTCAGTTTGATTGCCCTGAAGAATGTGTTAGACATCAAGAGCCTTGTCGAGCTTCGGCTTCACCTGTGCACGAGCCTGTGTCAAACCCTGAAGGTTGTGTAAGCCCCAGCATGAGCGATAATCCTACTCCCACTCCTGTGTGTAGTCCTGGTACTCCTATGCCTCCCAAGTGTATGAGGGATTCTTTAAACTTATCCCCTGTGACGCCGAAACATAATGACAATACCTGCAAACAAAAGGGAAAAAGGCCGAATGGTAAGGTTACTGGCAGGTTTACGAGGAGTATGTTAGCCAAGGTTAGCACTGTTAAGTCTTCTATGAGTAAGAACATTGACATTGAAACAGTTGTGATAGATGACGAAGAAGAGAATCCTGTCTCGCCTAATGATGGCCTTGACATTGATCATGAGCCTATCGTGAACCATGCCGATAACAGTCCTCATATGTCTGATAAGAATCTTCAGGTTGACCCTGTGGTCGATCCTCTAGTTAAGGGCAAGTCTGTAGAAGCGAATTTACCGGGTTTCTATCGAATTGGTGAAATGGTTGACCCGTTATTTGTAAACTGTTTGTTGGATAAAATACATAGGATGGAGGACTAAATAACAGGAATGGTAGCACATCGTGATGCTATGAAAGCCTAGAATACAAGGATGAAAGAGAAATCTGATTCCGATGATAAGTGTCTGCTGCATCTGAAGAAGCATAAAAACAGGTTGATTCAGAGAGTCCTGAAACTGCAAAACAAGAGTCATAAGAGTGAGGAAAAAGTGCGTGAGCTTAATGCTCAGGTTACTTTAATGCAATTCAAAGGTCATTCATAGAATCCGGCGAATGGTGTGAATATACAGGTGTTTAATGCTCCTGTTAAATTATAATATTTTGGGCACACTCACTATTGTATATATGTTTAAGAAGATTTCAGGTTTGAAGTTTATAATCAAGTGATAACCAAGTTATTTTGTTACAGGTATTGGTTGGATTTGATTGATGGATTATGCAGTTTATTTTATTTTGCTCTTGCCTATGTGTTAATTATTTCTCTTTATTGTGAAGTGCTACAGGTTATATGGTTGATGCGTTTTTCTTGGATCGCTCATTTTGAGGATGATCCCTGGGGAATCGTGAGCAAATCGGTTGGCTTTGCTGTTTCCCAGGTGTCACTAAATCGTTAGTGTCTTTATCATTTTGTGATTTTGTGATATAAATCGAATCTTTCCAATTTCGAGACATTATAACGCATGTAGAAAAATGACAATTGCATTTGTCATTTTTAATGAAATTGGTTAAGATTTCGATTTTGTAGTTTCCAGTTTTATAGAACTATCTCCATGTGAGATTAAATGTATTTAAAGGAGACATGTATTACTGGATAGGGGGTCGATAGTTGGGAAAAGGGGCGAGGAAAGATCACTGTAATCATCTCCTGTGACCTAAGACAATTTGTTGTTGGAAGTTACATCACTTTTGACTGGTGATATCTATATATATATTTACAGTATTTATACTATGGAAGTGTATTTATGATATCGTTTGATCTTGTCACTTCTTTCTGTAGTCTTTACGTTTTGTTATCATTTCTTTAAAGAATTATGCAAAATGCATCATGTTTAACTATCGACTTATGCTGGTTTTAATTTGCTAATAGATGTCACATAGTAGATTTGATGTTTTTCATCATGATGTGTGTGATATACTTGTTCACTGTGTTATCTTGTTTAAATTTCTGAATTTCTTCTTAATATTTTCAGGATTTTTAGCACAGTAGCATTATTTGCAAATTTAATTCCAGGTTACTTCTATCACGCTCCTGATCAGGATAGGACATTTAGGATAGGTTAATGGTAGTTTCTTTTTATGTACATGTTTTACAGAAAACCTTTTGAATCAGATTGTCACATTTATATTTTGATTATTTATCTGTCAATTTTGTTATTAATGTGCATGTGTTCATAGTATAACTTATGTAAATTAAATGAATCTGTTAATATTTCCCTAATTATTTATTTTTGTACTCATAGATTAATTGTTTAGTTAGGTTAATTCCAGTTATTAGTTGTGAAATATATCAAACTAATGTTGATGAAATTGTCATTGATGCCAACGAGGTCTTGCAGTGGTCCCTAGAGATGATCCTGAAGCCTTGGTAGACAATGGAGAAGCCCATGAAGTCTTGGAACCCTTGATGAAGACCCTGATGACCTTGCAAAGGTCATGGAGCCCACTACTGGCAATTGATATGGTTAGATGGCATGATGAGCCTTGATGGAGATGATATTTCTTGAAGATGGTCCTAAGTGCATAAGGAATATATTGCACCCACTTATATGATGGATGGCCATGACCTTGCATGGAGCTCTGTATACCATAAAAGTTCGTGAAGAAGCCATCAAGAAGAATTCAAGTCATTTCATGATGGCCTGCACAAATTGAAGAAAATATGAGTAAAGGATCGTGTCAATGCAATAAATACCCTCATAAGATGATAGCCCTCATCATGCCCTTTCCAACGGTAGGTGGCACGTCACGTGGTTCCTCATGGTTGATGAGATATTAACTTTTGAAGTCGACCCAACAAAAATTATAAGTTAGCTCAGTCAAACATAAAGTCGGCTCAGTCAAAGTTTTATTAAAAAAAATAAAATATTTTTATAGTATGTCGGCCCCATTAAAAATAAAAATTAAATACAAGTCGGCTCAGTAAAATATGGAGGAGATTTAGTATAAATACCCCATCAAAAATTCATTTTTGAGGTGACAAAATTTTCGAATTAGCTCTGCAATTTTGGAGGTTTGACTGAGGCAAATTTCGGAGGAGCAGTCCACTAAGGAAAACGCAGGAGCAGTATGTGTAAAATGCAGCAGCAGACATTTTTGAAGTCTGATATTTTTGTTGGGAAATTCGGCCATCTCTGAGGCAGGTGCAGGAGCAGTGGAAAATTTTTGGGAGCAGCTCGTTTTGTGTGGAAATTTGATGGGATAGCTCTGAATTTTTTGGACTGAGGATCAATGCCGAGGGTTATAGCAGAAGAGGGAGCAGGCCACATTATTTTTTTTTGCAGCAGTGTGCCCTAACTATTAGACTGTGGTTTCTCGGGTAGCAGCAGAGGAATAGTATGAAATTTGCAGCAGCGTTGCACACAGTCCCGAATTGCAAGGATGGAATTCTTGGTGAATGAGCTCGCTGCCCTTTAAGAAGCTAGCTGCCAAAGTTATGCCGTGACTGATTGAAGCCCTTCCAGGCTGAGCTGTGACTGATCTAAGCCCCTAGGGCTGTTGTGACCAAAGTTTTCGTGGGCATTCTTCTTTTGTCTCTGATGTTAAAGTGCTGATTCAGACGCCCAAAAAAGAGCATCATCACTGCTGGGCGTGACTGTTACTACCAGGAGTTAAATGTAGTGTCTTTCTTTCATCATATGCATGCCAAAGCAAGAGAACTTTCTCATCATTGCGAGCTGTCATCTACAGGAGTAGAACGAGGTTTGCGTTGAGTTTTTTTTTGTTATGCATATGGGCTGTTCATTTACTGTTATAACAGCTGAATAATGATGCCACCTACAACACTCTTTTTATCCTGAAAGCTGTGCATATTTGTCCACAATGGGTCCAAAGTTTGAAGATGAACATCAGTGTTTTTTTTGTCAGTAAGTTATTCCATATTTTGGCATTTATATTAAGATTGGCACGCAAAATTTAAATTCCACATAAATCCCTAGCCAAGACTCATAACAACAGTAAGCTAAGATCAGTCCTTGGTTGCACAATAAGCTACAGCAGTTGTGTATGAGGTGTTTGACAAAATACCAAGTCAAGCATCACATTCATATTCATTTTTTTTGAGTTATTAAGCTCCAGCACTGTTGCTGCAGCATTAAGCGTGTGTTCAAGTTGATACACAGTCCAGCATGAAGATGATTATCATACAGTTATGAAGTAAATATGAAAGGTATGTAATGGTATTTGTCCTATGATGATGCGTGATGTTTAAAATGATGTGTAGTGTCTTGATTCTCTGGGGATTGTTGGATTAGTTTATGTGGTTTCTACATTTCCATTGTTGCTGCCCAAATAAGCAGTGGTCTCCTTGGCCTCTGCCTGAAGTTGTGTACATTGATCTTGATCATTGTATATCAAAAGCTAGCAGTATTTGGTGACTGTCCAGGCCAGCATTCAAAATGAGGTTGTTCCAGACACTGGGAATGATTTAGTGGTATCTATTGGAAGAAGCCTTGAAGGATCTAATATATAGATCTGTCTATCCTTTTTTTTTTCAGCAGCAGGAGCATATTTGTTGATGAAATAACGATAAATAGCTTGGTAGAGTTTATTGCATGGTTGAGCAGCTAGCAATTATATGTGTAGATATTTACCAGGCAGGTCTCATTTTGCCTGTGAGGCAGCACACAGTTTTTATTGATTGTATTCTTAATTTACCAGTGTACCTAAGGAGGAATCTTGGGGACGTGACAAATTGTAAATGCTTCATTGTATAAGCTGTTTAGTCTCCTTTTTGCTCGCTGCAGTCTATGGCATATAACAGTACATGCATTATATGTGAGAAGCAGGAACATTGTAATTTATATCAGTCATGTTGAACATTGAAGAGGCTTGATGTTTCTCCAATAAAGGATTATACATTGTGTGGTAAAAATACTACTCAACAGCAACAGAATTGACATAAGAAGTATACATGGATGAGCTGAGTGACAGGTATGTACAGTGAAGGTTTCTAGCTCAGAAATTGACCGGCAGAAGAGAATTTAGTTACAAAGAGAAGCTACAGCAATACAAGGTTTGAATGTGGTAAAAGCAGTAGAAGGTTTACACAGTCACAAGGTTGCCTTTGCAATGGAATGGCACTTCCACAGTGACCTTGTTAGCATATAGTAATATGATGATTGCACAGTAAAACATTCAGCAATGGTCAGTGATGACTCATATACTCAGAGGTATACTATGATGCATTCCTATACTGTTAAAGTGAAGAGCTGAGAATGTTAACCTTCAGCAGATTGAAGATAAGACATTTGACAGTGACAAGTGAATGGCTTCAAGCAGAAGTTAATGACAGAGAACAACTTCTGCAGTGTTGAAGGCAAGGTTGAGGACAGATTGATGACCAACAGAGATACTGAGCAGCACTGACAAACAGATGATCAGTAGACATGATGACTGACATTGATGAAGAAATTGACTAGGCAGTTTCCAGATATTGACCAGCAGAGATTGACCAGAGATCTAAGAGCAGCAGTGAAGAGTGATGACCAAAGATTAAGAAGTGCTGACCGAAGGATAATTTGCAGCAGTAGATGGCCAGCAGTTGTAATGATAAGCTGTATTATAGCAGAATATATGTGATGAGCAGTGTTGATGATATGACAGAGATGTCATGTGTATGATGACAGTGAACCTTAATTGTAAAAGAAAGCTTGCCTTGCTTTTGAGGTTAGGATACCTCAAACCCTTCTTAGCAGGGTCTAAGAAAACCAGGCAGGGTCCTGGATTAAGAGTAGGTGCTCTATTTATCAGTAGGTGCTGATATCGCCTAACGGTTGTAGCCGAACCACAATTAATATAAAAAGATTACAAATTCATATGATGTGGTGTTCTTCTGTGTTATGTCTCTTGATGATTTAATTGCTTCTGATTTATGAATGATGAAGTGAAAGATGTTTTGATTATGGTAGAGTAATGGATTGATAGCTAACCCTGATAAACTGTGAAAAGGTTAAAATAGGCTACACACTGATTCACCCCCCCCCTCTCAGTGTCAACAACTAATTCATTAAATATCTTTAACAGTTTGTTGCGTATATTCATAGGTATACTATAGATTTAGTTAACAAACAGTAGCTTTAGTTTTTCCTTTTGAGTCTTTCCTTGTAGCTGGAGTAAATTAGGGAAGGCAACGGGGCCTTAATCCCATCAGAGGCAGCTACCTAATGACTGAGAGCATCTTTGAAAACTTTTGGATCGGGTTGTCTCTCGGTTGACGATTGTGCCAATTTCAGCTCGTCAACAGGAATGCATCCCAATCTATTGTATTCCCTTAGCTTCAAACTCAAAAATAATTTTGGTTAAGGAAAGAATATTATGTTTCATATTTTTATGGAGTGGTCATAAAGATCATTATGTCTTGTCCTAAGTCATATGGGATAAGATTGCAATTATGAAGTCATTTGGGGGCTAGGGATTTTATAAAAAAAACTATTTTCAAATCCTTGGTTGTTAAATGTGTATGGAGTCCCATGACCACCAAAAACCCATGGACAACTATTGTTGTAAATAAGTATATCACTCCTGCTTCTATCATTTAATGGGTCTGATCTCTAGCTAAGAGGAATATTAATGCATCTATCATTTGGAAATTTGTGGTAAAGTGCTTTGATCTCATTGGAAATGGACTTGCCTAGAAAATTGGAAAAAGAGGTAGTGTTCAAATTGTATTGGACCCATGGCCCAAGGGCAAAGGTCTACATCATATTCCATTGTCTCTAGTGGAAAACCTTTAGGTTCATTATTTTATCACTATAAACTAGATGTTCGATCCGAATTCCACCACTATGTGGATTCAGGGATGGTTCTCTGCTAGGGTGATTGGGTTAGAAAAAGAAGATTGAATACTGTGGAACTCTTATATAAATTATCTAAAGGATTCCCATGTTTTCATCAGAGATTGAGATTATGAATTGATATGGGATTATACTCTTTTTTAGAGTGTATACTCCTAAGAAGGTATATATACAGTTGAACATTATCACATTCATCAGAGAAGTGTTATGATGGTGGAAGAATTTGTGGAATTTGGAGTGTCCTTCAAAGGACAAATTGTCAATGTGGTGTACACTGGAAAAAAAGTTCCTACATGGGACAATATCCAAAAACATAGTACATAAGGGATTATATGGTTCTCTATATGTAAAATCAATGCAAAGATTGTCTCCCATATTTTTCTAAAGTGTTTATTCACTAAAATGGCCCAACAAGATATTTCTACATTGATCGAACATGATCTCATATGGAATAGAGACATAGTAGAATCTACCCTCAAATATTGGCTAACAAATATGTTGAAACAGACTTATAAGGAACTTCCTATTATTATTGACTAGGGCATATGGATTGTTGGGAACAAATCAATATTTTAGGATAAGATAACGGTTCCTAAACTGGTAGCATGAGTTAGACTCAATAACTTAGAGTATATTGTTGAGTTGGACTTAAGAATGACTAGGCCTTCCATATAAATATTATTCCTCATGTGTTGAGGTTAATGCTTTGATTTATCAAAGTAATGGTATTGTAAAGTCTTGTTGGGAAAATCTCTAGACTTGTGTATCAAGTCAGATTATCATGTGGACCTCTAGTTATAGTAGGTACCCCTGGGGTGGACCTACAGTTATAGATGTAAATATATTCTCATGTGGACCTCTAGTTACAATAGGTATCAATAGGGTGGACCTCCCATATAGAGGTAAATGCTTTACATGTTGAGGTATTAATGTTGTGTGATGTATTACTAACCATGGTCACTGATTTCTATTAAGTCTCCATTAGTGACTATCCACCTCTATAGTGAATTACTTTAGCATATGATCACTTGGTCTGGAGTAATATAATATGATCACAACATCTGACAAATATTCTTATTATAATCCGATATTATAGATAATTAAAGTTGGCACATATTGACCATGCAATAAAAGATAAGAGATAAATATAATGCATGGAGAATAAGAGAATTTGAATTTCTCATGAGACGACTTCAGCTGATTAAAGTGAAACTCAAATTGTTATAAGCTTCAATTAAATAAACAATGTATGCCTCAATTAAAGCTTCAGTTAAAACAACAATCTTTTCATTAGTTAAATATTGTTAAGCTTCAGTTAAAGCAAGAATGTATACATTAATTAATTAAAGGAGAATTCAAAGTGGTCACTTTAGTTAAATCAATTAGCATGATTTCATTTAAGAATAGTTAACTAGAGTGTTAATAAAAAAGAAATAGTTAACTAAAGTGGTTTGGATGATGAAACTAAAAGACAACACTTTAGTTAACTAAAAGATGGCACTTAAGTTAAAAGATGACAATTAAGTTATGAAACTTGTGTTACACCTACTGCATGATGACACTTAAGTTAGCATGTTAACTAAGTGATGCTACATCTAGTTAAGTGGTGATTTAACTTTCAAGATAATTGAGCATTAATTAATTTCAAATAAGGAAGGAATAGTGCATCATGTGTTGCAAGATTGAAGAAACCAAAGCACAACACAATTATTCAATAAGGCAATTAGCTATAGTTTGCATGAGAGACTAATTCCTCATGCAGTGATTTGATATTATTGCATGGAAGTGATTTTGAAAATTTATGTATGTATTGAACACATTACAAAGTTCATCTGATTGATCTCTCTTTTCTATTGCTTCGTATCTACACCTTGGGTGTTTCTATCTCTTTGTATCTTGCACCTACAGTGCTGAAAGCAATCTATTATTGTAAAATACATTCCCTGCTATCTATAATAATAAGGTTGAGAATATTTTATTGGGTTTTTCATCCTCATAGTTTTGGGTTTTCACTAGGGTACATCTTGTGTTATGGTTGAATTATTTTATGTGGATTAATGGTTCAGTTTTTCAAGTATTTAGTATTTATGCACTTAAAGTTTTAAATATCAAAGCTTAACATATTTGCAAATTCAACATGTTATCAGAGCTGAGGGAGTGAAGGAGCTAATATTTGGAAATAAAACTTGAGCCTACATAGATCCTGAGTAGTTAAGAACAATAATTGAATGCAATGGCATTTATATCAGTATAACCGGAAGATAGACTTGGAGGAACTTTGAATTTGAACACTTAGAAGGCCAAGCTTATGAACATCCTTGAGGAACATGACTTTGATAGCTAAATATCCACTGTGATGGAGGATATTATATATAATGAAGGGCACATCAAATTCAAGAAGAACCAAGATAAATCCAAATATACCATCTATGATTCGGTGAAGGACAACTTGATTTCGTTGATTACTCCTTTGAATACCACAAATGAATGTTTTGGTACATTGACAAACCTAAATGAAAAGAAGGCCTAGAGTCAAAAGAGGGAATTGAAGAACAAGATTTGAAACCTCTAGATGGGGAAGAATGAGACATTAGCCTATTTCTTTACCAAGATCTCTCAGTTAAGATATAAAATTGTTAGCATTGGAGTTGTGGTGGATGATGCTAAACTCCTTCAAACCGCTATTGATGGTCTCCCATCCTCATGGGAGACATTCTTGGATATGGTAAATGCCACAGAAGTGCAACCTAAATTCAAGAGATTGTGGCATGACTGCATTCAAGAGGAAGAGTGAATCCAGAATAAGAGTGTGTGCACCAAAGAAGAAAACCTTTCTCTTACAACAAGTATAGAGTTGATTGATGAGTTTGAGGCTCATAGAAATCTCTTCATACAACAATTTTCCATAGTGTACATGAGGCTTCCTTCACCCATGTAGATATTCACTACCGCATGCATGGATCCAAATTTAATAGTTGAGATGCAGTGAACTTCCATCAAGAAAGAAGATCAAGACCTAGGGGCTCCAATAATCTCCACAAGGAAGCATAGATCAAGAGGGATCCATTGCCATTCCATTGAAATATTCATATGATTGAATATGGAAGGTTGCTAATCACATGATTGTTTTTTACTTGTAGGAAACTCCATATGTTATGAACTACAAGCGGAGAATGAAAAGTATTGAATATGAAGTCATTATGATGGAATATCCCAAAAGAGAGGAGGAAAAATATGGATCCATCTATAAAGAAGGGAAGCCTTGTTGGTTATAGTGAATCATCCAAAGCCTAAAGGATATATGTACCAGGTAAAAAGTACATTGAAGTCAACACGGATGTGACATTCCATGAAGAGGATACATTCAAATGATTGAAATATATTCAATATGATACATACATAGAGGAGCTTGATACTCCCATGTTGGAGGACCCAGATTCTAGTTCTTTCCATTCAAAGGTTTAGAGGGAGAATCCATAAGTGTTCTCAGATTCGCTAAATTCCCGAAGAACCAAATGAAACTACTTCTAAGAGGAGATGTGTATGGTGCTCATATAAAAAAGGAAGCATATTACAATATTCGATAATCATGGCATGATTTTTTAGATTAGAGGTGTGATAGAAAATAGATTATATTTTCCTCAGTCAAGGTAAATACACAATAGATATCCTAAAGAGATCCAGGACAATGGACTGTAATTCCATGGCCACACATATAATGATGAATCTTAAGTTGATTATTCTTCATATTTGGAGGATCTCATAGTTAGTTGAGTGGATCCTATATGTACCTGGTTAGCACAAGTATGGATATATTATTTACATTCAGTACATAAGCATGTACAACAAAGCATGTGTTGAGGTATCTACATGGTAGGTTTGGATATGGACTCAGATATGTCTCAGAGAAGTTATATGTGAAACATGGTTCCAATATACTTACTAATAGTCTTCCCAAATTAAAGTTGAGTACTTATGGTACAAGCTTGGTGTAGTACAGTATGAATCCTCCTATTGAGAGGGAGTATTGATGTCTCTCCATGGGAAGAAACAGATAGGTAAAATACCCACTAGTAAGTCATGTGGGACATGAATAAGGAGTTCTCCTCACTGGTAATCCATGCAGTGGTACATGGCTCAAACACTAGTTAATCCATAAAATAATATCTATCTCAAATTAGCTATGTAGTGGTACATGGCTCAACTAATTCATGTAGAAGATAATCCACTTAGTTATGCATAACTTAGATTAGTCCTCCAGGAATACCTGACTCAGATGTCGATTAGTCACGGTACATGAATTAGCCATGGGATATCGTATCTCATGTGGAGTGCACCCACATGATTAGAGTTATATTTAAGACCTCAAATGCCTTTTAGATAATATTTAAGGTCTCCTTGACTATTAGTGACTATCTAATACTTAATTGACTTATATTCAGGATTGTTGGGGAGCATTTAAGCCTCTTGGAGCTATTAGATAGAAATATGCTTGGCTAGTGGGGTACCATAAGATAGAAAAGGAAAATGAAACCACTTTGAAAGTGGTCATCCATTGGAGAAAATCACATAGAATGGAAATCTCACGGAAAACTTCTCTAGACTACAAAAGATTCTATAATTCAACAAGCATAAAGCAAGTGATGAATATTGACAAAGGAAAAGTGAGATTTTATTTTGCAAGAAAATTACACATTTGATGTGTTGGTATGATGGATTGCAAATACATGGTCTCTAGTTTAGGGAAACTATATGATTCTAAATAGGTAGTTTAATTTATTTGATACATAGTAGACATGTTATATGTTATGCTATGAGTCGAATCAGGTCTTAGATTAGACATAGACACTACGAATATGCTTAGGTACCTTCAAGGTACTATTGGCTATGGACTTATTTTTTATTCCAGCAGTGAGGTAACTTGGTTATGCCAACTCCATTTAGGATGGTGTATTGTGGTTAGTACTATAGAAGCAATTTGTATTACATCTAGTTGTTTACTTGGGTGAAAAAATCAGATATACATTGAAGGTTCTTGTTATGGAAAAAGGGTGCTTTACTTTTATTCTTTAGAAAGTGGAGGATGCTTAATGGATTATCCAAAAAAGATGGTGTATAGGCTCAAATCCAAGGGTGGTAAAGCTTTGGACTCCTCTCTTTTATGCAAAGAGAGAGAAATTGTATATATCCCCAGCATCGAGGTTCGACTTCTAAGTTTACCTATTAATTACTAGTCACTGTATATTTTAAGAAGCATTGGTAACTTGTTGGGATATTTCGTTAAGTACAATATGTATTTTGAGGAGACAATTTAAATGTTAGTGACTATGATTCTGGTCTAGGTAGATACCCACAAATGACTATTAGTGTTGATGTATTTGTAAATTCAGAATGTATTCACTTGTATATTTCTTATTGTATTTCATTGTACCCTGACGAAGATGTTTTGTTCCTTTGATCAGAAGAGTCATTAATATAATAAAGTCATGTAAAGTCATTGAGGTTAACCCTTCATTGTAAGTCGGGGCAATAGTCGCTACAATTGAGTTGAGGTTAACCCTCCATTGTAAGACGGGGAAATAGTCCCCATAGTTGAGTCATATTAGGATTATTAGACACTCCTAGTGAGGTCGGCCATGTAAGAGTAAAATTCAAGTGGAAAACAAGTATAAATAGAGAGTGAGTCTCTCTATTTGAAACACACACTTACTCAATAGTAGTGCATGAGTGAGAGAGGAGGGTCTCTCACAAGTGAGAGAGAGAACAGTTGTCGAAGATCATCTTTGTATCTTTGGGTTTTAGTGTTGCTTTTGGTGCTCATTCTATCTCTGAGGAATTTGCAGGGTTTTCTCCTTTATGGTTGCCCCGAGGAAAATTATTTGTGTCTATTGTCTCTTGTGATTATTGTTGTGCATCTTATTCTCTTATATAATCTCCTAGATCATATTGATTAAATGATAAAAATATAACATGGTATTAGAGCCTCTCTGAAAGAAGGCATTGTGCAGCTACAGGAACTAAGGGTTCCTAGTTGAAGGTGTTCTCTCCATAGATCATCAACCAATGAAGGATAGGCTAACATACCTCACTAGGGAGAATCTAATGGTGGTATCAGTTTCTAAATCATATAAGTTTCACTGTAAAGCTGAAATATAGTTGCAATGGCAGCAAATGGAAATTAGGGTTTCATGCTTGAAAAACCTAAAATACTAAAACTAGTAGTTTTGGTACATTCGCTATATATCAAGATTGGAGAAGGATCAGAAGCTGGAATTTTTACAGGACGAAGATAAATTTGTACATTACACTATGTAAGACTTTCATCCTCAGATTCGATATACTTCAATATATATGGTTCCTTCCTCAGAAGCCAAAATTTTTACAGGACGAAGATAAATTTGTACATTACACTGTGTAAGAATTTCATCCTTAGATTCGATATACTTCAATATATATCGTTCCTCCAAGTTAGGGTTCCAGCCTCTCCCAAGATTCATCCTTAAACACGTGACCTAGGGAGAATTTCTATATCTCGGGCTAAGAAAGTCCAAATGAAATTTATTAAGATGTTCCAGATAGGAAATGGATTGTAATTTCTGTGGTAAAAGTTTCATACCCCTAAGGTGAAACAGTGATACGTGGAAGTCCATACAAGTTTTCTATTCTGAACGGTCCTGAAATAAGTCACCTTGGGACAATGAACATAAGTCCCAATTGGTAAAATAAATTCTTCTATAACCTAAGGTGTTAGAAATATGACAGACAAGGCTACCTCAATGTGAAGTTTCAGACACAGAGGATTAGTAATTTCGAAGATATCACAGAAACAATATCAGGAATTTCTGTAGAAGCAATTGGAAAATAGGGCTTCTTATTCCGAGAGCTTCCCTCCACTGTTTTTAGAAAATGAGTACATTAGACAGCTCACCTTGAATATGCCCATATTTCTATCCAATAAGAAGTTTGAAATTCCAAGTTTTTAAACTTATGGTTTCTCTGAAAAACCCTAAATCAACCAGCTCCAGAACCAAGACGGACACCTCAAATCAGTAAGATCTAAATTTTTGCTATCTACATTTGAGGTTCTCGTTTCAAAAATGAATAATCACACTAGCTTGATGACAATATTGGTGAAGCTGACAACTTCTAAGTATGGAAGTACATGACCTTTATGATCCTTGAAGAAATTGACTTGGATCAGTATTTCAGTAAGAAAGGTCTAGGAGCCAGAGGGAGATGAGGCTAAGGATAGAGCCAAGAGAATCATTGCAGATTCTATTAAAGATCATCTCATCCCTCATGTGTCATCCTTGAAGATACCAAAAGTAATTTTTCATTGTTGTGCCGAAGCAATCGAAGAAGAACAAGATATTGTTATAACCACCTTGAATGGCCTCCCAAGATCATGGGATTCATTCATTCAAGGAATGTGTGCCAAAAGGAAGTGATTACCTTTAGAAGAATCTAGGAAGAGTCACAAGAAGAAGCTCAAGTCATAATAAGAGAAGAGAAGATGGGAGCAACTAAATATCAATCTCTCACGCTTCAAAGAAGATCCCTCAAGAGATGAGGAATATGAAGGACTCAATTCTTGAAGAACCTCTTATCCATCTTATAATTTGGATAAGAAATGATGAATGAAGAAGATGATGAAGTTGAAGGCTCAAGAAGGATTCTACCCATGAAACAAATAAAGATAAGTATTTGAATTGTATTTTCCTATATATATAGTTGTTTATATGACATTGTTTAGTTGTGAAATGTATTATGCATGATAGAATAATGAGCAATATACTACTAATATGCATGTGATGGGTAAGTATCCCATGGTTCTATGGAACACTCCATTGCTACTTATCTAGAATGAAACCTCTTTGCTGATGTATTGGATTAGTGCACAATCTCAATGATGTCATGGTAGAGATGGAAGGGATCTAGAAAGTTTTCGTGACATATGGATGAATATTGTATTGGCTAAAATATTTGCATGATTATATCTTTATGAATAAAGAATTTTTCATTATGAATATTACTAATGAAATGTTTCTAACCATACAACTGGTGCATTTGACTTGTAGGAAAGATGGCGTACAATTTCCTACAAGAAAAGAAGGATGATACTTGTTCCAAAGAACAAGTGATTTCAGTTCAAGAAATAATCCAAAATGAAGAATAGTATGACAAGAATTCAAGAGGCCTCAGAGACACTCTAGTTATGTGACACTATTGAGCGACATCATTGATGCAGATCCTTCCAGCTATGAAGAAGTAGCCAAGAAGAAAGGGAAGGAGAGTACCAGTTCAAGAAGAATGATGTCTAGGATGTGGTATCAAGACCTGAAGGGAAGTCCATAGTATCTTCCATATGGATCTACAAGATCCAAAATGTAGTAGATGGAAACATCGTAGGATACAAGGCAATATTCGTAGCAAGAGGCTTCTCATTCAAAGAAGGCATAGACTACGAAGAGACATTTGAATCCACTGAGAATTGAGACACATGACATGCATACTCGTGTGTACAAATTAATGAAGGCCTTGTATGAGCTCAGAAGGAACCCATGGGATAACACATACATGAGGAGCTTGAAGATCACCTAGAGTGATGAAGATCTTAACCTTTGCTACAAGGTTGAAGTTGAAAGCCTATAAAGGATTACGAGCTCACAGATGGGTGTGAGAAGAACTTTTGAAAAGGTTCAAGATAGAGGATCTTGGTATCCAGTAACCCTAGATGGATACATATAATATTAGTAGCAAAGCAAGCTATTTGTCACACCAGTACATAATGTTTCAATACATAGAGTACAAAAGGCAGAGGGAGAATGATGTTTCACTTCATAGGGAGTGACTACAGAAGATCCTGAGGTTTGACATGGTACGATAGGATGGATAGATTACTGATGGATTTAGGCTTCACTAAGAGTAAAGTGGACTCCAACCTTTGATCCAAGGTTGAAGGAAGAAGATCAATAATTCTCCTATTATATGTCGATGACTTGTTCTTGACAGGAAAATAGGAACTCATTAAAGATGCAAGAAGGAGACTTGCTTCTAAGTTAGAGTTAAAGGACTTGGGTATGATGCACTACTTTCTAGGCATGGAGGTGTGGTAGAGCATGGATGGAATCTCCCTTGGACAAGGGAAGTATGCAGTAGGAGATCCTGAAGAGGTTCGGGATGATGGACTGGAAGGCCATGACCACATCTATGGCATCAAACCTGAAGCTATTGAGTGATGCTTCATCATAGAAGGATGATGCTACGATGTATTGTCAGATGCTTGAGTCATTGATGTACCTAATGAATACAAGACAAGATATCTTCTTTTCTCTAAACATGTTGAGCCAATTCCTGACGGATCTGGGACATGCTCACCTGGTTGCAAGGAATGTAGTGAGGTACCCAAAGGGTACAGTTGAGTGTGGGCTCAAGTATGATACGAATCAGAAGACTAAACTGCAGGGTTATGTTGATTCGTATTGGTAGCGCCAATGAGAAGAAGAGCACATTGGAATGATTCTTCAGTTTGAGATTCAATATGGGTTACTGGTTTGGAAGGATGGAGTCCGACATGGCACTGAGTATAGCCGAGGAAAAATATGTTGCCACTTACTCGACTATTTGGGAGGTAGTATGTTTCTTTTGGAAGCTACTATTTGATTTGAATGATCTGACTTGCATTTTTTTATGATACAGAGAGGAACAGTGAAGCTCCATTTTGTGATCCAGATCAAGATCTCTGGAAAGAGGGAGTTCTAGCATATCTAGTGGGACAGGTTATATGAGCATAAAATCCTAGAAAACCTTGTAGGTTTTTTAGACATAATCAGTTCTATAGGTTGTCCTCGGATGTGATCAATCCTGGAGAAGCTCACAGGTTATCCTTGGAGATAATCATCCCTAATGTGATTCTATGCTAGAAATGGCCAGAGTGGTGTTTGAGTACTTTAGAGAAAAGCTTGGTGTTCTTCAAATCGAGGTTTCCTCCAAGGGGAAGTGATACACATGAGCCCTTCCTAAATGATAGTAGGTGTGTCCTTATACCATGCCAATGGATGTAAATGATGAATCCTTTATTAGATGGTAGTAGGTGTGTCCTACCATTCTAGTGACTGTGAATGTGAATGTTGTGTATCTGGGTTGTGCTCTGAGATGATCTGTAGAGAAAGACCTTGCAGAGGAAAATTCCTACATTCAATATAAAAAAGGGCTAGCTCTTTAGAACTACATCCAGCATGAAAAAGGGATGGTTCTATAGAGGAATACCTTGCAGAGGGCAAGGCCTACATCCAACATGAAAAAGGGTTGGCTCTGTAGAACTACATTCAGTATGAAAAAGAGTTGGATCTATAGATGGAGAACTACATCTAGCATGAAAAAGGGTTGGCTCTATAGAAATACATCCAGCATGAAAAATGGCTGGCTCTGTAGATGGAGAACTAAATCCAGCATGAAAAAGGGCTGGAACTGTAGACTTACATCCATCATGAAAAAATGTTGGATTTGTCGATGAATTCCTACATGGAGGCTACACCTACATCTAGCATGAAAAAGGGTTGACTCTATAGAACTTCCTATGATGAGTAGATTTGAGAGATAGCACCATTTGCTAAAGATAGAGGCAAGAGATTTGATGATGATCCACTGATGAATTCTTGTGCTGATGAACTGTGTCAATAGAATACTTTCCTAGTTAAGATGGAGTGTTGATGTATTTGTAACTTCAGAATGTATTCACTTGTATATTTCTTATTGTATTTCATTGTACCCCAATGGAGATGTTTTGTTCCTCCGATCAGGAGAGTCATTAATATAATAAATTCATGTAAATTCATTGAGCTTAACTCTCTGTTGTAATTCAGGGCAATAGTCCCCACAATTGAGTTGAGGTTAACCCTCTGTTGTAAGTTGGGGTAATAGTCCCCATAGTGGAGTCATATTAGGGTTATTAAACTCTCCTAGTGAGGTCATCCCTGTAAGAGTAAAATTCAATTGGAAGACAAGTATAAATAGAGAGTGAGACTCTTTATTTTAAACACACACTTACTCAATAGTAGCGCATGATTCAAAGAGGAGGAGCTCACATAAGTGAGAGAGAGAACAGATGTCAAAGATCATATTTGTATCTTTGGGTTTTACTTTTGCTTTTCGTGCTCATTCTATCTCTGAGGATGTTGCGGGGTTTTCTACTTTATTGTTTCCCCAAGGAAAATTCTTTGTGTCTCTTGTCTCTTGTGAGTATTGTTGTGCATGTTATTCTCTTAGATAATATCCTTGATCATATTGATTAAATGATAAAAATATAACAGTTAGAGGATATGGAAATTGTGCAAGGCCATCTCACCCTCATTAAAAAAATGGACTATGAAGTGGTACTCTTTAAATATAGATGGTATCACCAATATGGTCATGTTGTTGAGTCCTATCATTGTCCATTCAGGTTAAGGAAAGAGTCTAGGGTTTCAAGTGATTCAAATAAGATATTTATGTCTTCATATCTACTGGAGACAGGTGGGACTACATCAAAGAACGGAAGGTTCAAAGGAATCATTCATAATGAGGCAAAGATCGTTAACTTTCCAGACCATCATTCCCCTGTGGATGGCCCCTTCGGTCCTAAGCAATGCATTGGATCTAGCTTGTCATTGATCTTCATAGAAGAGGCATGTCAAAAGGAAGTTCAAGCTTCAGTTGAATTGGGACCTCCAGCATGCTCAGATTCAGATATGAAGGATTCTATTTTGTTGGAAGTCCCTTCTTGCTCTCTTTTATAAGATAATATTTATTTACAACACCATTCTTCCCATGATCTTGTAGGATCCATGGATTCACTTCCATTGAGTACCCCCCTTAGTTGAGTTCCTTGTCCCAACATTTGGGTAGATCATATAGTTTCTCAACTTATAATTTCCATGGAACATGAATCCTTGAAGGATTCCGAGGAGTAATTATTTTTTGTGAGAAGGAGGAACCCCATGTTATTTTTTGAAACCAATGTTTCGGAATACCAAATAGTTTATTCCATATTTAGGGTGGAACTTGAAACATGAGAAAGCAATGAAAAATTAAGGGCTTCAAAGAAATAAATAGATGGTTGAGGAAGAGTAAGAAAATGGAAATGACCTATAATTTCCCATTCCTTTTAGTTTTATTAATTAAAGGCTTCCAAGTATTGCTTAGCTTTAAAATGTCATCTTTATTTAAATTATTATCTCTTTTTTCTATTTCCACGACCTCTCATATCCTCCTCTTGTTATAGTTGTCTTCCTAGGACAATGATCTCATATTGAGAATCATCCTATTAATGTGGGGTTGGGACAAAATGCTAAAAGTATCGATGTAGAGAAGGGGAGGGGGAAAAGATATACATTTTAAAAGCACATGATAAAGCTCGACTCGATTTAGAAGATGGAAAACAAATATCCATTATAGGGGTTCCTAGAGCAGCAAGATCTTTTGAAAGGGTTCCCAAATCAAAGTGTTATATTTTAATTGCAAGGGTTTGGTGAGATTGTTGAAAAAATCCTCACTGAGGAGACTATTACTAACCATCTATCTAGATATTATAATCCTTCAAGAAACCTTAGGTGAGGGGGTTCAAGTTGAAAAGACTCTAAAAGGCTTGTTTAAGGATTGGCAATTTATCACTTCATATGTGACAAGCCATTATGGTTGACTTGCAATTGGTTGGAACCCAACATTAATAATGCCTATTGATTCTTGGGGTTTTCGTGTTGGTTTGGCTATAAAATTTCTAGTGGAGGATTTATGTTTGGAGCTCATTGTCCTCAACATTTATGGGCCCCATGGGGACAGGAAGACATTCTTGGATGTTTTGCTGAGTAAGTTTGTAATTGAATCCCCTATCCTCATCATTGGTGGTGACCTCAATTTTATGTTGGGAGCATAAGGCTACACTAGATCCTCTTCCAAGTTACTAACTACATCACTTAAGGAAAAAAGTCCTCTTGTATATTCAACCTATAAACCTAAATCGAAGTTAAAGAAATATGCGATTGGGAGAGGATAAAATTGTGTTAGAACATCATACGACCTAGTACCATAGTCATCATACCACCTAGGAACATTATCTCATTCATTTTCACTTATACTAGATAGTCCAAACTTGGTTATCATTTCTCCCTAAGGTTATTGGGGGTTTTGGACCATTAAATGCACCCAACATCCTCATTTTGGTCAACCATGAGCTTGGGTAATGACGAAAATACTCCCAAATATGAAGAATATGACCTTTGTCGACCACGACCTATGAAAAATTCTAGAATTGGAAATGGACAAATACATGGGAAAGAGGGCTAGACAAAGTTGGGTTGTTGCCAGTGATGCACATGTCACATTTTGGTCGCACCGTAGAGGTGAATTCATGTGTTAAACAATTTTTGGTGTCATTCCATGGAGATTGTTTATAGCTCAACCGAAATATTTATGTGGATTCCAAGCTTATAGCAGCGATTACATGGCTTCCACTTGTAGGCGTCATCCCAACACCATTTTTCACTAGAAAAGAATAGGACACTTTATTCATAAACAAGTTGAAAGAAAAGTATGACCCGAGCAAAGAAACCAGATTAATTCCATCGCCTCTATCAATGACTACGGTGTTTGGTTCACAACTAAAGTTATATCTATCAAGTTGCTGTGAAATATGCAACCGAACCATTGCACCACAAGGATTACTGCTGCGACAGAGTTATGTGTAGCAAGTGTTCAACTCAACTAGTCGCACGATATGTTAAATGAACTATTAGCAGATCCAGAGGAGGCACATGAGAAAGGTAGTGCATTTCATTATTCATGGATGCTTATTTTTATTCTGCTTGTCGCATGGGAAGAACCACCAATCTACCAGGGGGTAGATGTTCCCATCCTTTGTCGAGGATCTTGATACCAAAATATCTAGTTGAACAAAAAATTTCCACAAAGGAAAAAAGATAATAATATACAGTTCTTTTTACAAGGAGAGGCCCTATGACATTATGTAAGAAAGTAGGCCGGAATTACTGAGGCGACCATTAAGCGGTTTAGAAACATTTTCATATTTTTTGTTAGGGCCAATCATATCTTTTTGTATCCTCGACAAGACCCATAGAGCCAATGGCTTGCAACACAATTATAGTTGTCAGCTGTAGAAATTGATGTCATTATTCAATATTGGCTAGAATAATGGAGAGTTATTGTCGCAGATGGTCATCTATTTATATAAGAAGAGCCGTTGAATAATTTTTGGATGGAAGGATGATCACATTCATGATTATACTGATACATTGAACTTTGTCACTGTTTTGAGTTAAATCTATTGCTTAGGATATTGTGCTGATATAATGAGTTTTTTATTATTTTACTATACTTTTTAATAATATGAAGTGGAATATGGTTCCCACCAAGATGTAATTTTTTTTTATAAGCATACACTCAAAAGACTATGATAAGTTGAGAATGATGTTACTATAGGTTCCTTGGTTGACCTTAGATGATGAACCTTTGAAGAATGTATTTATCTTGATTTTCCAACAATATTTATATGATTTTGTTTTACAAAAAAAAGGAAATTAATAAAAGGATAATTTTACATGATATGACAAGTGGAAGGGGTCTATAAACCTATACAAGAGATGCTTTGATAAAGGAAAATCATCTAGATACACCCTATTTTTGGATGCATGTCGTGATGGTAAAAATTGAGTGAAGGTTCAAGAATTTGGATTCTAATTGGTAGCCTTGTTGAAGGTTGGAAGGCCTTGCAAGATTGACATTGTTGTTTGTGTTACCGGCTAGTGATAATTTATCTTGATACAAACCTATCATGGCTTGGGGGTCATTGGGGAAAAAGGGTACCCACAAGAATGGTAGGGAGATCAACATGTGAGTTATATTAGAAAAGTGTGGAGGGAGGATCTTTGATGAAGGCTTCTACAAGTGTTTTTTTAAGTCAAAACAAGCTTGGCAAGGCCACCAATGGTAAAGGTGATTGTAATATGGTTGATTTCTATTGATTCTTAATTCTTCATGGGTTTACAACTATGGTTTTCTTAATATTTTTATTATTGTTGCATTTATTCATGAATCACATGAGTTTATAAGATAAAGAACCTCTCAAGTATGTAAAAAACACGATATAATTCAATTTCCTAATTACTTTTGAATACCTACATGTGTTTTGGATGATACCTAACAAGCATATAAACCTTGGGTTGGCAATTAAATGTACTTGTAAGTTACATACATTGTTAGAAATCATAAGGTATATAGCAGGTCTATCAACCCAAATGAAGATTGAGAAAAAAAAAATTACCTAGTAAAAGAAGACTAAAAAATAATATAAACATTAAAGGGGAGTATTAGAGATAGTGTTTATCTAGAATAGACGTTAAATTATGGAGAATGTTGGAATGTGGAGATGATATCTACATAAATATATAATAGGAATCCACACAAATATTTTCTCCTATAGAATATGAATTTGTTGAATGAGTAATTTGTTGGTTGAGATATTCTCTCAACTTGTCCTTATTTACTAGGAAATAAGTTAGATGTATTATTATATAAACACCTTATTGGATTGATTAATAAGAAGAATGCAAGTTTAATCTTATCCTATTGTGTTTGTCTCATTGTTTTAATAGTTAATGTCCCATGTTGGCTACCACCCACATCTATACACCTCTAAATCCTACTCATGAATTGCAAAATCCTTGTCATTTATTATTCACATGGTCTTTTAATGCATTTTGGGAATAAAGGGTTATGTGTATAGTGTAGTAAAACCTCCAATTTGCATGTTCAAGCTTGTTTTCATTTATTTTGGACTAATGACCTTCTAATGCCTCTGGAGAGGGCATGTCTTTAATGCAATACATAAAGAAATGAATTACATAAGGATTGAACCATGAACTTAATTTATTCCATTACTTTCACAGTAGATGCCAATAAAACCAAAGGAGGATATGCATTAGTGTACATCTTATTGCTTCCTGGATTTGAAATTAAGATTCCAACCTTATTGATGTGGGATGGTTATAAGTTGACCGATACCACAACCAAGCAGCTTGGTACAAAATTATTATTGGTTAGTGGACTCAAATGGAGTAAGTTAATTAAAGGAAAAATTCAACCTTTCCAATGGATTTATTTATTTCTTGACCTACTCATTTAAAAAAATGTAACATTTAAATTATTTTTAAATGAGCTAAAATTGTAATAGAAAAATTTTACAATCAAAGTTTCAATCAACCAAATAAAACTATAACTTTCAATAAAAAAAACAATAATTTCCCACAAAAATCATACTAAATTTGAAAAAAATATCAATAAAAAAATAATTAAGTTTTTCCACTAACACCTCCAAACCTTATTCATGCCCGCAAACTCCTTTACAAAGATTTATAAGATAGATTAACTTGAGTTTTAGACTTGTAGAGCTGCGCTGTGGTTTCAGAGTTGTTGTTGCATGGAGGAGGAGGCACTGCTGAAGCTTGCCATCGTATGTAGCTCTGGAGTTTGGTCTTCGACACTTCTCCTTGCTTTGTACTCTCAGTAGCCTCAGATAAACTTTTCCAATGGCCCATCCTTTACTCCTTCACGGTTTATGTGGTCACATTGGATCTCTAGCTAGCCCTTTCTTTGCGGCTGTATTTTCGGGATCCTGTCACCTTTTTACGTTGTTTTTTTTTCTAGAACTTGCATGGATGACATTTTGGGGCTGCGTTGTTTCATTATTTCAATCACCATCTTCAATTAGTGCAGTGATTTTTGACACTCGACTTGCTCATCTTGCTCTGTGTCGAGTATTTAGGCTGCGGCGGTCATCAGTGACTATAGGACTCTTGTCGGACCCAGGTTTTAAGGTACTGTGTGTTGCGGCTGCAACTATTTTCCCCAAATTTTTTAAAATTTTGGACCCCCTGTTATGATTTTAATGCTGCGTTGAATCAATTGGAGCCGTGAATTTTGGTCATGCTTTAATTTTGGATGATTTTTGAAAATGAACTCTCGTTCTGTTTTCAGAAATTGCTTGTGTTGGAATTTGCTGCGGGTCGCAGACGTTAGAGTCTGGTTTTTGTTAGTCGAAGATGAATCGGATCAAGTGTTTTTGAAAAACGTGGTTTCAGAGGTGAAACAGTTTCAATCGTTGCCATTTTTTTTAAGTTTTTTATCACTTAGATCGGAGGCTGTTGTCTGTTTTGGTTCTGTCGTTGTGGCTCCCAAACCAGCTAGCTACCCGAAATAAAAAATGCTCCGCCCGTCGATGCGTGTCGCATGCTCATAGCCTTTTCTCTTCTGCCATTGCGGTTGTGCAAAGCACTTGGCTTCCGATGTCGTTGTCCTTTTGATTTTCGATTGGAAGTTTTCCCACCACAGCTTAGGTCTTAACTTTTCCGACTCCGATGTGCTTAAGTGTTTTCGCAGTACCCATCGCCTATTAAGACCCGCTTATGTGGCTGTGAATAGGTCTACCCTGCCGATGTTAGCGTTCTAAGCTGCCGATGAGTTCTTTGTTTCCTGTCGTTGGTGATTTATTTCGAACCCATAGGTAGAATGGATAATAGTGTCGGTGCTTGTCAAGTTTCCTAACATTAATGCAGTGCATGGCATTTCTTGCTGCTTAGCCGTTGTGGTTGTTATAATTTAACGTGGTTTGATTCTATTGAAAATATAGTCCCAATGAATGATAAATTGTCGTTTAATTGCAAGAGCGTCCAAGAGACTGTTTCGACTACTGCGGGGCAAAGTTCGGACTCAAACTGACAGGATCTCAAGGATCACAAGCCAAGTCAAAGAAAAAAATCAAAAGCAACAAAGGCGCAGTCCTGAAAGGTCTGTCAGTTACTCAACGGATCTTGAGTGCACGCATAAAGGATAAAAAAGAGGGATACGAAACGTTTGAGGAACCAAAGGGTCACACGTTTGGGGGGCAACCCAAACGGTCTACTGTTTTAGTTTAAATATTTGAAAGTTAGAATGGGAAGGGGTTTTTCCCAGTTAGACATGTAAAGAGATATTGTAAGAAGAACTACTTTTTTTGCAATAAAGAATTATTGTTTGTCTGTCGGAGAAAGTTTGGTGGGACGTTCAAATGCTATGCTATGGATTAGTGAAATATGAACTATTTCGTTTTTCCAGTTTTTGTCCATTAACTGTGATATTGTTCTAACTCTTAGAGCTTATGTTCTTGTTTGAATGATTTCTGGTTTATTCTGTGAAATTACCACCATGAGTAGTGCATGTTGTTCATAAAACAATTGGCTATCTGATTGTCTAAATATCTTTAATCGTTCATGTGTTGTAGGAAGGAATATCAGCTATCTTTAATTTCTCTTTATAATGCATGCACAATATACATTACTCATAGATAAGTTAGAATTTGGTTCCCCGGGGATAGATAGATAGTTTTACTTTATTGCTGCATATGTGATTTAGATGCTTGTGAGTTCTAAGACGAGAGGTAAGAACCTGCGCATCACGTTGTGACTACTCCTTGCATCCTTTATCACCCTGCATGGTTAATTAGGCACGTGCATATCATATCTTAAGTCAAAAATACAAAAGACATACGGTGGACCGGGCCGCAACCGATAAACCCTTTTGGTTACTTGACCTATGGCAGCCAAACCGCAAACCGGACGGATTCCCTACACCAAACAGTCACGGGCTAGTTAGGAACGTTGACTGGGGAGAATCCCTTGCTATTGTTTCCTGCGAATTTCCAGGCATCAACAGTTTCTGGTGCTAGAAGGAGGGATACCAGCACATGGCTGGCTGAGGAAACCCATTTTCACGAGATTATTCAACTGGTAATAGTTCAGAAAGTAGTGGGCTTCATAATCCAATTCCGGAAGAAAGGGGTAGAGAACATTTTTTTTTTGTCGACAACGAAGTTGTTAATCATCTGAGAAGACACACCAGGGCATATGTGAAGAAGATTGGAGGATTTCCAATCATCCCTGAATTTCCCAGAAGAGAATATAAAAGGAAATATCGTCCCATATTGGAAGACTCATTGTTGGTTGAGGATTGGGAAGAGCTTGTAGAAATAGCCCTACATGAAGTTGTACTGCCTTTGAATCAAGAAGGCCCAGATACTCCTCACAGTTCTCCTACTCACACTCCTATTTTCTCACCTCCTCACTCTCCACCCAGACTCATGGCAGGCGTAAACGCCAATCAACCACCCAACCCACCGAATCCACCACCTGCCTGGAGAGCCAGATCACCTTTAAACCTGACACCTCAATTACATGATTTACCTCAAGCCTTTGAAAAGATGCTTCCCAAATTCGACCCAAGTGAAAAGATACTAGTAGACGACCACTTGCAAAGTTTTTATTTGGCAATAGAAGGGTTAAGGGCTGATGAAGATGTAGTTTGCAGAATATTCCCGCACACCCTTAAAGGAGCTGCAGCATCATGGTATTTTGGTTTGCCTATGAACTTTATCCCTGATTGGGATACCTTCGAAAGGATCTTTAGAATTAAGTATGCGATCCAAAAGACTCATGCAGCCCTCATGAAAGGACTATGCGCTTTAAAGAAAGAGAGAAAAGAGAAGGTGCATAGCTTCACTCAAAGATTTGCAACATACCTCAAGAATTTTTCTGAAGTTGACAGACCTTAAGATAAAGTCCTGATCGAATATTCAACTTCAGCTTTAAGACCCGAGCTGGCCATGTTCAGCAAAATGAAGGCCAATCCCACTTTAGCAGAAACTTATGAGGAGGCAGAAAAGGTAGAGGCTGAAAGAGAAAGTATCGAAGATTATCCCGAACGGTCAGGAGAGAAAGGTGTGGGAAGGAAATCCTTGTTGTTTGCTAAACCTAAGGAAGAGCAATCACCAGATTTTGAAAATATGGAAAAAATGATGCAGAAGCTTTCTAACAGAATCATAGAATTGGAAAAAGAAAAGGAAACTCATAAGTTCTACAAGCCCTATTACAAGAAAAGGGAGGATAACAATCAATCCCAACCTCCTCCTCACAATTCAGCATCTATGAATTTAACAGAGGTAGGAATGGACAATTTTTGCATGTTCCACCAACAGCCCCACTCTGAAAAGAATTGTCCTCAATGGATAAAATCAATGACGTTGGTTATGAATCAGCTGCTGGATTCTAAATTAACAGAAGATGGAGATGAATAAAAAGGGGACAGTACCACTTCAATGAAAGAACAAGAAGATGAGACCATGGTTCTGTGGAATTTCATTTCATTATTCAATGCTGAGGAAGAAAAGAATTGGGGATACGAGAACATCATGGAAACGAACGTTACAACAAGGAGCCAAGGGTCGGTTAAAGAAGACAGTCTCATACTCCCAAAAATCAAAAGGCTGCAGACAAATGTTAAGAAATTTCAAAATAATTCCGCAGCTGATAGAATTCCCGAATTCACCATTACCAGCCAAGATACTAGGCAGAACGATACGTTGGCCAAGCCCAATGAAGAAAAGATGAATGCTGATAGACCACATCCCATTGAACCGCAGATGGATTATGACAACGTGGAAGATATAAAGAAGGTAAAGGTGAATGTTTCACTATTTGAAATTTGTAAAGTGTCACAGCAAAAGGAAAGACTATTGAAAGCGCTTGAAGCATCAGATGAGAGGCTTCCCACTGACAATCGGCCTAAAGAGGAAGAAGAAATCGGAGAAACTAGCATTGGAGGTAAGTCTAAGAACAAACATCCACCTTTTCTCCTCACTTTTGAAATTTTTAATCACAACGTACATAATTGCCTGGTAGACTTAGGGGCGTCATTTAACATCATGCCAATATCAGTCTATAAAAAGATAAATGGGCAGCCTAAGCCATCCACGTGGAGGGTTGTTCAGTTGGACAGGATGAATGTAAAGGTAATTGGTGAGATGGAGGATGTCCTAGTCTGCCTGTCGTCAAATAATAAAGTGTGCCAAGTCATTGATATCGTGGTGGCCGATATACCAAACGCTTATGGGCTTGTCCTTAGTAGAGACTGGTCAGCAAAACTAAATGGATATTTTGCCTTAGATTGGTCACATCTGTGGCTTCCGTATAAAGGAAGCCCGAACAAAATTAAAATTTTGAGGGAACCTCACATGAAATACAACGTTACTCAACTTGAGGAAAAGAATGAACCAGTGGATTCTATGTTGGGAAATTATTTTATTGAGTTGGAACCAGGAAATTACCAAGCAGAAGAAGCCAACAACACGTCAGACACCCAGCCTGATATCCTTCGATTCTCACAGGCTGATGAAATCGACTGTAAAATAGTAGACTTAGCAGTAGGAGTAGATTCGCATGCAGTAGCGAGTGATTTCTGGACATTGTTTTTTGATGGCTCTAAGACATTAGAAGTGTCAGGGGCCGATTGTGTCCTTATCAACCCCAAGAAGAATAAAAATTTTCTTTCATGTAGATTAGAGTTTGAATGTACGAATAACATAGCTGAGTATGAAGCGTTGGTGCAAGGATTGAGGAAAGCAATCGAGTTAAAGGTAAGTAATCTAAAAGTTTTTGGAGATTCTGAAATAATTGTAAAACAGATTCGGAATCAAATACATTGTATTTCTCCCCACTTGAAAGCTTATCAAAATGAGGTATGGGATCTACTCAAATGTTTTAACGCATTTAATATTGTTTCAATTCCAAGACTAAAAAATGAAGCAGCTGACTTGCTAGCCACATCAGCTGCTAGGCTTGTGCCTACTAATAATCGGTGCTTTGTTGAACTTCTTTTCAGGCCCTCGGTCCCTGATATGTTTACCAACTTACGAGTGTTCGATGACGATCAGCAGATTATAGAATGCTTAACAAATGACGAGGTTTTTAAAGGAGCAATTATAGACAATGAAGAACATCAGGCCGAGATGAAGTATGATAATTTCATCCCTAAAGGAGTCAGAACCTTAGAAAGAATGTTTGATCTAAATGAAAAGTTTAGAAGGCTAGAAAAGGTGAAGACTCACAGCTCATCTCTACAGTTCGAATTGATAAATTTAGGGACTGAGACAAATCCTAAATATGTGAATCTTGGAAAATGTTGTTCACCAGCCGAAAGAGATAAGTTCATCAGTCTTTTTAATCAATATAAAGATGTTTTCACCTAGACATACAAATATTTGAAGACATATGACACTAGCATCATCTAGTATGTCATCCCCATTAAATCTGGTGTCAAACCTTATCAGCAACCTTTAGGGAAAATGCACCCCAAATTGGAACCTCTGATTCAGAGTGAAGTTAAGAAATTATTGGATGCTAGAATCATTCTTAAGGTTAGACACTCAGAATGGGTCTCGAATCTGGTACCGGTGAGAAAAAAATATGGAGAAATCAGGCTGTGCGTGGATTTCAGGAATTTAAACTGCGCTTCAGATAAATATAACTATCCTGTTCCACCCATGGAACAACTACTACAAATGGTCTCAGGTTCTGAACTATTTTCTTTATTGGAAGGTTTCTCAGGCTACAATCAAGTATTAGTAGTCGAAGAAGACAGATAAAAGACAACGTTCAGGACCAGATGGGGAACCTTCTCTTATCGAAGAATTCCCTTTGGGCTTATAAACGCTGGAGCCATGTTCCAGAGGGCTATGGACATAGCTTTCCACGGTTTGATTGGTCGTAGTGTTGTGATATACCTCGATGATATTACGATATTCTCAAAGAGGAGAGAAGAACATGCATTCCATCTAAGGAATATTTTTGAACGCTGTCGGAAATATGGCATCTCACTCAATCCCAAGAAGTGTTTGTTTTCCGTCACAGAGGGTAAATTGCTAGGGAACGTAGTTTCAAAGAAGGGAAGAGTCTATAGATCCGGAAAGGATCAAAGCAATTGAACAGATTCCCTTGCCCCATAATAAAAAAGGGATGCAATCATTTATGGGAATATTTGTGCCTGACTTCACTCAGATTGTCATGCCTCTGCAGTAAATGGTGAAGAAAAGTGCATAATTCAAATGGACTGAGATTGAGAAGAACGCATTTAGCAAAATTAAAACTGCTGTTGCACACGCACCCTCCCTAAAAAGCCCATATTTCGACAAAGATTTTAATCTGTATACCTTTGCATCTGATGATTCACTAGCAGCTGTGCTTACCCAAAAGGAAGATGGGGGGGATGAATTCCTAATATATTTCATGAGCACTGGTCTACAAGGGGCCAAATTAAATTACCTGGCTATTGATAAACAAGCTTACGCATTATTCAAAGCAGTGAAACAATTCAGGCCCTATATATTAAAAAATCGAACCAAGGTGATCGTCCCATACCCAGCTGTGAGGTCACTTTTTGTACAAAAGGAGTTAGGAGAAAGAAGGGGCAATTGGGTAACAGCTCTTCAAGAGTATGACCTCGAATTCAAACCAACTTCTATAGTTAAAGGGCAGGGGTTGTGCAAACTAATGACTGAACATGGGAACAATGATGAACATGCCTGGGAAGATGAGGATGAATTACATTTGATGGATGTATGTCCTCTGTTCACAGCCCCAGAATCTTGGTATAGAGACCTCATGCATTACCTTCAGGCAGGGTTGTTGCCCGAACATTGGAATTCTAAGCAAAGAAGAGCGTTGTGTCTCAAATCATCCTCCTATCAAATTGTTGAAGGAATATTATTCAGAAAAAACTACGACAGAGTTCTTCTTAGATGCTTAGAGAAAGAAGATGCGACAAAAGTAATGACAGATTTGCATGATGGGCCTACTGGGGGACATTTTTCAGGAGATACCACTACTCACAAAATTCTCAGGGCCGGTTACTATTGCCCCGCGCTTTTCAAAGATGCCCACGCCCATGTCCGAAAGTATGACATTTTTCAGAGGTGTGATGGAAGACAATCTAAAGCAGCCGCACCGCTGAAGCCTGTGATGATCATGGAGCCATTTGAGAAATGGGGGTTGGACATCATTGGGGAGATAAAGCCGAAATCCTCCCTACAACACAAGTACATTCTGACCGCGACCGATTATTTCACCCGCCTGGTTGAAGCCATCCCGCTGCACAAAATAAATGAGGACGCGGTCATCAGCTTCCTGCAGGACCATATTATGACCAGGTTTGGAGTTCCAGTTTCTTTAGTATTTGATAATGCTACTTAATTTTCATCGATTAAATTAACCTCTTTCGCTCATGAGAAAGGAATAAAGTTGCATTATTCTGCTAATTACTATCCACAAGGAAATGGCCTGGCTGAATTCACTAACAAAAATCTGATTAGAATTTTAAAGAATACCATAATAGAAAACCAGAGGAGTTGGCACTCAGCGCTACCAAACGCCCTTTGGGCCGATAGAGTCACCCCCAAGTCTTCGATAGGAGCGTCTCCATATACCCTTGTATATGGTAAAGAAGCCATTCTTCCCCCCAATATCACGCTACCCTCTTCCATAATAGCTCAAGAATCTAGAGGGTCGAATGATGAAGTTTTGCAAATAAGGATATATAACCTCCTGAAAGAAGAAGAGGCTCGGTATAGAGCCAGAGAGCGCTTTAAGAAACAATAAGAGGTAATAAAGAGATGGTTCGACAAACATAAGGCAGGAACAAAAGACTTTGAAGTGGGAGATTTGGTTCTCAAGTGGGATCACCCCCATGATGAGAAAGGAAAACACACGAAATTCCAGTAGTTGTGGGTAGGTCCTTTCCAGATTGCGGCGAAGCTTGGCCCTTCAACTTATAAGTTGCAAGATTTACAAGGGTGGGAAGAGAACTTACTAGTAAATGGCTTAGTTCTCAAGCCCTATTTTTCCTAAGTTGGTTTGTGTTCTTCTATTTTTGTATATAAATAATCCGGCTTGGTCGTCTTTTTGAGTCTTTGAGTCATGAAGTTCAGTTTTGTTTTAGTTTAAATTTCTGTCAATTTCAATAAAGGAGGCAAACCCACGGTTGCATGGAAAAAATCAAAATTTTGGTATGATTAAGGTTCCTGGGTATAAGACTGTATATTGCTGCTCATGTAAAAGAACTTCTTCCAGTTTAGCAGTTTTCCCAAATAGCTATGTACGCATTGAAGTCCTTCTTAACCCCTATGAAATAGACCAGAATCAAAAGGTCTGGAATACTATTTTGAGGCTCCATCAATGTCACATTTAAAATTTCCTAGGGAGTGACAGCAAAGGGCTCATGGAAAGAAGCAAGGTAAACAGTATATTAAATACAAATGATCCCATGCCAAGAAACGAACGCCAAAAGGCAGATAAGAGTAAAAAACTCCTATGAAAACATCATATATCAAAATAAATGTTGAATCATATAAGTACTAAATCGCCGAAATTTCCTCTCCTTCCGTAAGCTGAAGCATGAATGCACCCCTCACACAAAAGGACACTTGGGATAGAGGAGCCTAAATTAAAGTTCAGAAAGAAAGGCATGCAGGAGGAGTCATATGAAAAGGACAAAAGTCCAAAAGCACAAAAGTGTTAAAGTGGCATGGGAATGAGGAACAAATGAATATTTCTCTTTACCATATGCTACAATCCTGTGGTGCCTAAGCTGGTAGCCACCTGAAGACACAAGTAATAATGAAACCCATCTTCAGGCCTCAAAAGAGTTATCTCGACTTAAAAATCCTAGTTTCCACTTTCCCAAATCGGACTGTCATCAATGATCAAAGGTACATCCTTTTGCCATTTGAGAAATCCAGATAGTTGGAAGAATTCAATAGGTTCGTTTGTTGTTAAACAGTCTGCTACTCAAGAAAGAATCGTCCAGAGTTCTAGGTTCACTAGGTAATCACCAATTGTTGCGGCTGCAACTATTTTCCCCAAATTTTTTAAAATTTTGGACCCCCCGTTATGATTTTAATGCTACGTTGAATCAATTGGAGCCATGACTTTTGGTCATGCTTTAATTTTCGATGATTTTCGAAAATGAACTCTCGTTCTGTTTTCAGAAATTGCTTGTGTTGGAATTTGCTGCGGGTCGCAGATGTTAGATTCTGGTTTTTCTTAGTCGAAGATGAATCGAATCAAGTGTTTTTGAAAAACGTTGTTTCGGAGGTGAAACAGTTTCAATCGCTGCCATTTTTTTTTTATAGTTTTTTATCACTTAGATTGAAGGCTGTTGTCTGTTTTTCTTCCATCGTTGCGGCTCCCAAACTAGCTAGCTACCCGAAATAAAAAACGCTCCGCCTGCTGATGTGTATTGCATGTCTGTAGCCTTTTCTCTTTCACTGTTGCAGCTATGCAAAGCACTTGGATTCCGATGTCATTGTCCTTCCGATTTTCGATTGGAAGTTTTCCCGCCACAGCTTAGGTCTTAACTTTTCCGACTCCGATGTGCTTAATTGTTTTCGCAGTACCCATCGCCTATTAAGACCCATGTATGCGGCTATGAATAGGTCTACCCTGCCGATGTTAGTGTTCTAAGCCACTGATGAGTTCTTTGTTTCCTGTCGTTGGTGATTTCTTTTGAACCCTTAGGTAGAAAGGATAATAGTGTCGGCGCTTGTCAAGTTTCCTAACATTAATGCAGCGCATGGCGTTTCTTACTGCTTAGCTGTTGTGGTTGTTATAATTTAACGTGGTTTGATTCTCTTGAAAATATAGTCCCAATGAATGATAAATTGTCGTTTAATTGCAGGAGCATCCAAGAGACTATTCCGACTACTGCAGGGCGAAGTTCGGACCGAAACTGACAGGATCTCAAGGAGTGCAAGCTAAGTTGAAGAAAAAAATCAAAAGCAACAAAGGCGCAGTCCTGAAAGGTCTATCAGTTACTCAGCGGATCTTGAGTGCACGCAGAAAGGATAAAAAACAGGGATACGAAACGTTTGAGGAACCGAAAGGTCACACGTTTGGGGGGTAGCCCAAATGGTCTACTGTTTTAGTTTAAATATTTGAAAGTTATAATGGGAAGGGGCTTTTTCCCAGTTAGACATGTAAAGAGATATTGTAAGAAGAACTACTTTTTTTTGCAATAAATAATTATTGTTTGCCTGTCGGAGAAAGTTTGGTGGGACGTTCAAATGCTATGCTATGGATTAGTGAAAGATGAACTATTTCATTTTTCCAGTTTTTGTCCATTAACTATGAGATCGTTCTAACTCTTAGAGCTTATGTTCTTGTTTGAATGATTTCTGGTTTATTCTATGAAATTACCACCATGAGTAGTGCATGTTGTTCATAAAACAATTGGCTATCTGATTGTCTAAATATCTTTAATCGTTCATGTGTTGTAGGAAGGAATATCAGCTATCTGTAATTTCTCTTTATAATGCATGCACAATATACATTACTCATAGACAAGTTACAATTTTGCTCCTCGGGGATAGATAGATAGATAGATAGATAGATAGTTTTACTTTATTGCTGCATATGTGATTTAGATGCTTGTGAGTTCTAAGAAGAGAGGTAAGAACCTGCGCATCACGTTGTGACTACTCCTTGCATCCTTTATCCACCCTTCATGGTTAATTAGGCATGTGCATATCATATCTTAAGTCAAAAATACAAAAGACATACGGTGGACCGGGCCGCAACCGGTAAACCCTTTTGGTTACTTTACCTACGGTAGCCGGACCTCAAACCGGGCGGACTCCCTACACCAAACAATCATGGGCTAGTTGGGAACGTTGACTGGGGAGAATCCCTTGTTGTTGTTGCCTGGGAGTTTCCATGCCTCAACACTGTGTTACTGACTCTCCTCTTGTTTGTTTGTTTATTGTTTTGGGTTTTTGGGATACTCTTTGTTTTCTCCATTTTCAGTCTTTGATGGCACTGCACATCACATGGAGTCAACCCTCCTCTTGAGGGCTAGTACCAGCCATGCTAAAAAATTGGGAATTCCTTGACTGCTTGTTTTTTACCTTCAGTTGTTTTCTTCCCTTGGGTTCTAGCTCTTAACTCTTCGAGGTTTAATTTTTTACTTGGGTTCTTCTTTAGGGTTGCGAGTTTGCAGTCTCTTGGCTTTGGTTGTCTCTACCTTTGTGTCCTTTGTCTGTGGTTGGGGTTTTTAAGGTGTGGTTGTCCCTTATTACTGTCAGTTGCACTGACCACTCTTTGCTGTGGTTAGGGTTTTGTGACTGATATGGAGTCTCCTAAAATCTATCCACCTAGTGGTCCCCCTGGGGGTCTTAACTGGATGTCCTATTATAACTCCTCCTGATGAGGAGTAAAACTCATGAAATCGTTGGTTACTAAGTGTTGTTATGTTCTGGGAAGGGATGTTATGCTGGATAGGGTTTCTAAGTTATGTTGAAGGGCACTGATTGGTCATCTCGAATAATGTAGTATGAATAAGGAAGAGTGGGTGGCATGGGCTACCACTCATTGGAAATTCATCCTAAACTATGTACTGACCATCAGTCTCTTGGAAAATAGATGGTTAGTTTTTGTTTTCATTGAATATGTGAATGCCTCGCGCATACTTAACTCTCTCTGGAATACCGATAACAACTCGCTGGTTCTCAGCCGCTAGTTCACAAATTTTGACTCACTCAAGGAAAGAGTGGTGAAACGACACCTTTGGGTTCTATTGTCGGCTTTACCCTTCCCCTTATGGAATAAGGATTTCTTGATAGATGTTGCTAACTCCATTGGGATAATTGTGGCTTTAGAGAAATATTTCCACCAATATTTGATAAAAGAATATCCAAGGTTCTAGTTGAGCTATAAGTCTCCAAAGGGCTCCTCCCAAATATTGAGTTTGTTGGGGATTGTTCAGTCTTTACCCAAAGATTGGATTATTTGAACATTCCCTTTATATGCAACTACTGTCATGAAACTGACCATTTAAACTCTAAGTGCTCTTCTATGCAACAAGGTTTACCCTTAAACCTTCGCTACTCTGAATATTAACCTTCTTCAGGTCTACCTATTGAGCCTTCACCTCCCTTAGCTTCTTCTATTTCTCCCATGCCTGTGGGTCCTTATGATTCCTCCTCCCCGACCTCCTTCGATGATATTACAAAAGGTGAACTTCAGTACATTCAGAACATTGAGACTCTAGCCAAGGCTGCTACATCAGTGACTCCTTCATGGCTACTTAATACTTCTCAAACTGCCATCTACGATCCCATTGTTGAGACCCCATACACTAATAATTCCATGGTTAATCCTCCTTCTTTCACATTAGAGGAATTTCCACCTCTTCTAAGAAACACCTCCCATGCAACTTCTGATCCATCTCGTAGCCCCGTCTCCTCTCCATCCTATATAGATCCATCTCTCCTAAAGTCTTTGGATATTTTCTCGGACAAATCTCCTTTATCACCTTCTACGATTCCCTTGGATTCTATAAGGTTCACAAATGTAACTATCTGTAAGTCAAGAAAAGAAAAACCTTCTGACGCTTCTGGTTCTTCATGCCTCTATACTCCTCTCTCGGCTAGGATCAAATAAACAACTAGATCAACGAACTCCCCGCAGGCACTCAGAGCATTGTCAACTGATTCTAAGATTGACCTATGAGGATCATCTCCATGAATATCCGTGGGTTTGGGAGGATTCCGAAACAAAAAGCCCTGAAGTCTCTCTTCTCTACTCTGAAACCTAACATGATTTTGATTCAAGAAACTATGTGTGATCATGTCTCTGCACTTCTCCTTTTTTCTAAGCTGAAACCTAGATGGGATTTTTGTGCTCTTGACTCTCATGGTCTCTCTGAAGGACTACTCACTGGTTGGAACCCACATATTACTCGTTGTAATTCCTTCCAATCATTTTGCTGGTATCTTGGTCAAAGCAAGATTTAAGGGTATTGACTCTGACTTCCTCATTATGAAATGCTATGGACACTATTTCAATAGAGTCACCTTTTGAGATAATGTCCTTGTTGGAGGCATATTTGACTATCCCAACCTTATACTAGCAGGGGAATTAAAATTTACCCTATCTGACACTGAGATCTGGGGAAGCAATGCTCGTATGGATCATATGGTACATTACTTTAAGCACCTTTTGGATTCTGCTAATATGGTGGACTTGGCCCCTCACCACCCTAGCCCTACTTGGGGGAATGGGAGGCCTAGGATAGAGGGTGTTAGAAAGAACATGTATAGGTTCTTGGCATCTCTCCAACATATTCCTACTCTCAATTACTACAAGTCTTGGATACATCCCTCTGAGGTATCTAATCACTACCCGGCATGCCTTGAGTGGAATTTGTCCCCTACCTGGCATCTTTACCCTTTCAAGCTCAATAGGGCCTGACTTCTAGAAAAAGAGTTTAGTGATATTGTCCACTCTTCCTGGATCTCCAAGGTGCATTCTTCTCTTGACCCTATGTCAGCACTAACCTTTAAGCTCAATAGTCTCAAGGGTAGTGTTAAGGATTGGGAAAAAAAGATGATTCTGGAAAAAGAAAAAGAGTCAAAAGATATAGACTCAGCCATTCAAAATATCCTTTCAACTCATAACTCTCGTATTCTGTCTGTAAATGAGGCCACACAACTCTCACAACTAAAGGTTTGTAAGAGAACTATGTTGGCTCACCATATTCTGACCTGGAAACTTAAGAGCAAAGTGGATTGGCTAAACGAGGGGGATGCCAATACAAAAAATTTCCATACTTTTCCCTCATCCAGAAGAAATTCTAAATCTATTTGGGGCCTTTTAAACCATCATGGTGAATTGATTGAAGATGATTCACAACTTAAGCTTATGGGGGCCTCACACTTCTATGACCTCTTCATTGATGATGGGGCTACTAATATTTAGGATCAAATCAAAGTTATCAGACTTTTCCCTTCCTTTTTTCTTGAGGAAGAAAAAGAATCTTTTCTGGATGATCTCTCTTTATTTGATATTGAAGGTGTTCTTAAAGGATTCAAAAAAAGATAAAAGTCCCGACCTGGATGGCTGACCAGTTGAATTTTACCTCCATTTCTTTGATCTGGTTGGTCTAGGCATTCTAAGGGAGGTTGAACAGTCTAAGTCTGAGGGTAGGGTGTCTGGTGCTCTCAACTCTACATTTATTTATCTTATTCCTAAGTGTGATAAACCTACGTCCTTTTCTCATTACAAACCTATCTCCCTCTGCAATATGGCCTATAAGATCATCTCCAAGCTAGATGCCATCAAATTAAAACCTATCCTAGATAGAGCCATCTCTAAGAATTAGTTTGGGTTCCTCCATAATAGGAAGATCATAGAACCTATTGGCATTGCACAGGAATTAATGTACTCTATAAAAGTTGAAAAGAAAAAAAATTATGATCCTCAAGCTAGATTTGGTAAAAGCCTTTGATAGGGTGAACTGGACTTTTCTTAGGCTGGTTCTACTTCAGATTGGTATTCCAGTGATGGGTGTCAATTGTATTTTGGGTTGTGTAGAATCATCAAATTTTGTTGTCCTAGTTAATGGTACACCATCCAAATTCTTCGTGGTCTCTAGGGGCATCAAACAGGGATGTCCCCTATCCCCTCTTCTATTTATTCTGATTGTAGAAATCCTGAGTCTTCTAATTAAGAATGTTGTCCAAAGAGGAGCTATTTTTGGTGTCAAGGTGTTCTCATCATTGAATCTCACACACCTTTTATTTGTAGATGATGTTATTTTGTTTAGTCTAGGAACTCTTGAGGAATGGAATCACTATAAATAACTATTAGCCCTCTTTTTTTCTGCAACAGACATGGAAATCAGTGATGAGAAATCCTCATTCATGTACAATGATATTGATGAGCATACCAAAGAAAAGATCTCTACACTTCTACCCTTTAAAATGGAACCACTTTCGGTGGGCTTCAAATATCTGGGGTACTATCTCAAACCTCTGGGTTATTGTGTTAAAGACTAGCACTAGATTTTTAAAAAAATTGAGAAAAGAATAAGTAACTGTAAATACAGGATTCTATCTCTTAGAGGTAGGCTAGTCCTAGTTAAATCAGTCCTATTGGGGCTGGCTATCTATTGGCTCACCCTGGCTCGTACTCCTAGAACTATTTAGAACTACCTCAGGAGATCCATTTGCAACTTCCTCTGGGGAAGTACTAAAGGAAAACACAGACATTACTTGGTGGACTGGCATAATATCTCCAGGCCTTATTCTTTTGGTGGATGGAACATAAAAAATTTGGACTGGTTTACTTTGGCTCTTAGACTTAAAAAATTTTGGTTGGTATTGAATGGTGAGGGATTATGGTCTCCGATTGTCAAACATAAATACCTTAAAGATAGGTTTGTTGAAGAGTGGCTTCGACTACAAATTTTTAATGTCCAAAGCACTCCTTTCATCTGGAATGGATTCATCAGAACACTATCAAGGATAACCAGGTGCCTGGGATCACTAGTACAAAATGAGAAATTAATGACTAAAATCAGGCTATGAACGACTATTTTTTAATTGGCGACTAATAGTAGCTAATTTCAACTATCTTATAGCTTTACTAACTTAGTCGTATTTCAAGTAGTCATTAATAGCTTGAGTTATTATTCATTGATTTAATGATTGATTTAGTGATTGATTTAGTGATTGATTTAGTGATTGATAGTCAATGATTTAGTCATTGATTGCAACAATTAATGACCAAATATATGACTAAATAAACTACTAGATGATAACATATTAATGACAAAGATGAATACAACTAAACGTTAGTCATGCTATAATATATGGGAAATTAACTACTAATAGTTGTATATATGTGAATTTAGTCATTTTCGTAGTCACAAACTTATGATACGGTAGGGAGGAATCAAATCACCAACCTCTTGTCTATAATTAGGTAAGTGCTCTACCATTGAGCTAGCACCCTTTAAGAAGTTGTTATTACTTGATAATGATGATATTAAAACAAATTTTGCATCATTCAAGCCTACAAAGTAATGATTATCAAGTTACAATAGATCCATAATGCCCTACCCTGTACTATTCCTTCAAGTCATTTTTTGGACTTAATAAATGCATTTGAAAGACTTGATAGACTATTACAAGGTAAGCCATTATGTATCTATAGTAACTTGATAATCATTATTTTGTATGTTAATTCATCACATTCTACACAAACAAACATTTTCAATGATAACCAATCCAAGCATTGGTGTGTTTGAAAATCCAATCTCCCCTTTAGTAAACAATTTAATTTCATTGTTATATCTACTCTCCATGCAATGATCAAGTTTTTAAACTTCCTAGTTGTCCCCAACAATGTATTTCAACCAAAACCCAACATATACAAAAATTATATAAGAATACTCACATAAAATGTTGGCATGCTTTTGTTATTTGAGTGCCACTCTATGTAAGATTTCTTAAAATCAAATGATACTATCAAAACTATTTTCAAATCCAACATATATAACAAAAAGATGTAGAAGAAATACTTCAAGGAAGACAAGGGGAATATATTGGAATGTTTGTACTTTTCAGTTCCACTATAAGCAAGATTTCTTGCAATGAAAGGATATGAATAAGATTGATTTCATCTCACAATCGAAAAAAATTTCATAAGATCATAACAATCAATGTTATGAAGTTTTTGTGGGGAGTGATTTTACCATATAAAGGTATTGATGTCACAATGATCTATAGGAAGAAAGGTAAGTACATCCAAGGTCAATAGATTCCATGCCCAAAAATGTCTTGAACTAACACCACAACCATTTCCCACCCAATGTTATGTTGGAAAAGGAAATGCACCATTCACAAGGAAAACACAGGATTGTATTTTATGCCTAAAATTTTTTGCAATAATGTGTTGGTTGGTTGAAGCATTTCTTCAAACACTTTGGCTAGTTGCATGGGAGGCTACATTCTTAATCAATACAAGCAAAGGTTCTTCCTCCATGAGATCACTTTCTTGTTGGGTTGTATTGTAGGCATTATGTGCTACGATTTCTCCCCATGAAATAAATTTCTTAATGGTTTACTTGAAGAAACTATGGCAATGATTTTACCCCATGAAAATATCTTTCTAGTACAAGAAAATACACAGTCATTAATGCCCAAGAACAAAACTTATGAATGAGTTCCTTCGAGCAAGAAAAGACATGAACTGGGCATATTCCTGGCCTAATATGAACCCAAAACTTGTTATGAAATTTTTTTCCGAAGTAATGCAACAACAATTATCATATTCTTTTGTACAAATCAAATCAAATTTTCAAAGTGATACAACAAATACTTATTATGTTCCATTACCAATTGGTTTAGTAATGCGAAACTAAAATCAATTATCTCATATTTTACTAATTGAAATGCTAATATAAGGAAGAAAATTCCCAATTCTTCTACATAACCAAAATGCTAATTGAAGCTAACAATAATTACCTTATTCCTCTTCAAAATCAAAATGCCCAAATGGAATCAACTACTAGTCCAAGGGACTTGGCATTGTATAACAATTCAAATAGATTTTACCAAACATTCAAGAATTCATTGAATACTTACAATCTAGGCCCGCCAAATGAAATGATCAAATATCTTCTTAAACAAGAATATCAAAATAGTTAATAAACAAAGTTCTACAAAGACTTGACCATGCTATTTCCAACAGATCATTTTTTATTCAAGCACACAACTATACAACATTCAATGCATATCCCTTGATTTGGATTAGCCCATGCAGAAAATAAACAAACAACACAACTAATCGATACTCTGTCTATGTAATTCAAACAAGGTTGGGCATAATGATAACCATATCGAATTAAATTCATAGCAACAAAAGATTCTAGGACAAGGAATACACTTATCTAAACTGATGTTACAGGGACCTACTTTCAACAGTCTTCCAGCTACTTCATATTGCACATATGGTAGGATAGGTTGGAAATGGCTCATGTAAATTCACAAACACAGTTGAGAGGATGAAGCAATGGGAAGATTATGACCACTGGGAGGTAAAATTATAAGTGGCTGACAAGGTCTTACTTAAGTTGGGGAGAAACATTTTAGTTGCATGACCTGCACTTTGTTGTGACATTTCAAGGGACCACTTAAGGTACTTGAGAAGATCGGTAATGTCACTTTATGATTGAAGTTACCAGAGTGCATGAGACACATCATCTAGTTTTCCACTTTAGTCAGTTGATTCCATGTAGAGTTGACTAAGGTGATCCTGAGAGTGTTTCACTAACCCATGCTCCTACGATGATTGTAGATAGGGTAGAGTTGGAGGTGGATAAGATACTTGCACATAAGGAAACTGACTTTGGAAAATATGAAGAAAGGAGTACTTTGTAAGCAAGAAGGACAGACTTTAAGAGGAAAACCGTTGAGAAAGGAAAGATGCATTGTAGTAGTATGAGCACAAAATATGAGAGTTTGAGAAATAGAGCCTTTGTGCACTTTAACAAGTGTTAGTTGGTGAACGGTGTTGGGGAAACAACAAGTCTGGTGGGGTGGGATGTTTTAAGTTTAATTTATCATTGTGAAACATTCAATCATGTTTGTAATTTTATCTCTAGCCAACCTACCTTATATATAGCCACAACTACAATGATACTCAGGAATTATCAGAACCAGGGGCACTCCAGAAGTGCACCACAGGCAAAGTAATAAAGACAGGAAAAAAATCACCACAATGAAGGTAAGATTTGAGAACATACAAATTTTGTATGTTGGTTCTACTGTATTTGAACACATGGGTTCTATAAGAAACAACAATTAGAATATAACCAATTAGCTAATTTTCACTTATTAGCCCTTAACTCTTTTACAAGGAAAGTTGAAGAGAATGAGACAACCCTGTTCTCCCATAATTTAGCCTCCCTGCTAACACAAAATTCTCAATCTTCTTGATGACCTTCAAATTATTTTGAATATTTCTATCATATCTCTCAGTCCTATTTCTTCTTCTCTCAAACTCGAACGTTGTGTCCTATTTGTTTCAAAGCAACGATATTAAATGAAAATTTTCCATGTCTAATAATGTCATCAAATTAATTCCATCCACATATAAACATGAACTTAAGCATTTAGTATGGCACAAAAATGAAATGGTTTTCCTTGCATTCTTCAAAATTGTTAAAAAAAATTACCATTGTTGCAAAAATTGACTAATATCGAAGTTTGTTCTAGCAACTGTCTAAGTGCAAAGAGATAGATCCAAATAAGTAATCATCTGTATTGCAAGTTTGGATGAAAATTGTGGCACAACATGGGAAAACATGGGAAAACATGTCAACATGTGTCATGGGCACACAAAATATACCTTAGTAAGTTCTTTTCCATATATCTTTTTGTATGCTTTAGTCCACTTCACCTTTCGAGGTTTACGTTTCATTTTGAAATTCTTATGACATTTGGAACGGAAAAACCGGAATACCTGAAAATGAGAAAAAATAAGTTAGGAGATAGCACTATCATTTTAGTAGGCTAGGAAGAAACTAAAAAAATTGCAAGATATGGTCTTTTTGGACAGCTCAAATTCAATGTAAAATGTTATATTAATTGGATGACTTCTAGGTTCAGGATGGATATCCTACCTATTTTTTCTCCCAAGATTAGCTCAGTTAAAATAGGTGGAATATTCCTTTTGAAATATGTCATTTATCCATGTTTATAAAGAAATAAATGCAGTGACAGATCTTTTGTCCAATGAAGGCTTGATTTTGAATTCCAACACAACCTAGGTCATGCATATAGGAGTACAAATAGGGTATTGGTATGCCAAAACAGCCATGGAAAGTCAATCTGATATTAATGCATTTGAAAGGAGAATACTTTGATCATGAAGTTGTTTCAATAGCAAAATATAGTTAGGCTACTATAAGGCAATATGCAGTTTCAGTAGCTTTAGCTTGTGGGCTGTATTTTAGAATGTTCAGTCTAAGAAAATATCTTTGTGTTCTTATTAAGAAAAGTTTAAAAGCTTTATTTTTCTACAATCTTTCATTCACAATTCTGCTAGGAAAGTCTCTTAGAAGTCTTTAAGAAAAGCACAGGCTTGCCAAGGTTGCTAAAGGAATATTCTGAGTATTTAGCTCTCACATATAGTTTGGCTAGAAAAGTCCTTTGTCTTTAAGGAGAGTTTAGGCCTGCCAATGGAACTCAAGTGATGATCATGCCAAAGTCCTTTTAGGCCTGAAGACAATTCAAAGGATTCTCTTTCTCAATTATATTGTTGTTTTAAACCCAATTTTACTGGAATTGTCTTAAATGTCTTGACTTTCAACCTTCAGATGGATTAGTACTGAGCTGCATATTAGGCCATTGGTTGTCATATTTTTTTCCATTAGAGATGTTATAGACTAAATAGAGGATAACATCTTTATAGTTAAATGAATAATTTTCGCAAAACAATAAGGTACAGGCTTGCCAAGGCTGCCAATGGAATATTCTGACTTTTCGTCTCTCATACACAGTTTAGCTGGAAAATCCTTTGTATTTAAGGATATATAACATGTTCATATAGCTAAGAAAGATACTTGTCCAATTTCAAGTCAAAATTGTTAGAGAGAGAGATAAAACATACATGTTTTATGCTTGGTCAAAAGAGTTGATGTGTTTTGAGGGATGGGGGTAAATATAGTCCATTTTACTACATAAACAAGGGATTTAGAGCAGCATGAACAACATTAGCATACCACAATAGCACTATAGTCTAACCTTTATACGAGACCAAGTATGCCCACAACTTGTTTTCAATAAGGTGTTGATGGGTGAAAATGGTGTTACTGGTGGAAATAGGTCATAGAGACCATGGATTCTCCCTTATTGTTTTGATTGTAAAGAGAAGTGGGGGGAATCCTCTATTGTAGAGAGGGATAGCTCCATTGGAGAATGGTTTCCCTTTAATGGGAGACATTCAGTGTGTAGCAGCCATAGGGGCCTAGGAATGAAGGACCTTGCTGACATTGGAATATTCCACACATACCAAATTGACTTGAATTTGGAACCATGAAATGACGTTGGTGTTAGAGCCAAGCATGAAGTCACATAAGAACCTGAACTTGTGAAAGCTTAATCTCAAGAACCAGGAATAAAAAATAGTCATTCCATATATTGTGGGAAATTAGGTAATGAATACTAAGTGATGGAGGCACATAAAATGCTATCCGAGGAACATACACAATTGATTTTTATGCTTGAAGAGAATATTCACAATCACATGGCTAACTGGAACAAAAAATTTAGGAGTTGCATTTTTGTTTTTGGAGGTTGGAATTCAGCATGTAGTATTTTGTTACAAAACTCTTGGGGTGTTGTAATTCATGTAACTCTCAAAACACAATCTTGATCTTGTTTAAGTAAATTTATTTTACTGAATAAAGTTTTTCCACCTAAATATGTACCCTTGAACACACAGAGCATACACAGTCCATAACTTGGTCGTATGAAGATAAAATTGAGAACAATCATGATTAAAGGATAACTCTCGTATATGTGCACATGGGTTTGGATCCATTTACAAATTATGTGTTAAATACATAAATATACAATGTGGAGAGGTACAAAATGGGGTTAAAATGAGAAAAATAGAATGTTGATTGATATTTTCTTTAGTTTTCGATGACCATAAGATTTGCATGAGATAGTGCAATCCATAAGTGTATCACTCATAGGGTTGGAAATTCAAATCCAATCCACTTGTCAAATTTGAAAATTATGCCCCGTCTCTTAAAATTTTAATCATTTCAACGAACTTATTTGAAAAGTATTGATGAGTTTTAATCGTAGTTGGGTAAATTTCCTCGTGATGGACAATTGACCAATCAAATTCCATCCTTGATCACTCATATGGGATATGGGTACCTCTCACACTTGGGACAAAACTATGATAACTCGAAATATTGGAATGAGTTGGATTCATTATGCACCCTAGACTTTGAGACCAAATTGAAACCTAAGAGTGAAATTATCATTGTTGGATGCTGACAATACACCCAATGTATGAGTTATGTAAGGAAAGAACTCTGGTGATGTTCCTAGACTCGACCAAGAACTGAAAAGGCTATGCAATGTTTATGTTGGAACTTGGAGTTAATGTAAAGATGAACCATGGTGCAATGAATGCACAATCTAGGGTGCACCTAGGACTACATAATGTTTTGAAATTCCAAAGGAAGGTGCACCTAGGACTACATAATTAGACAAAAAAACGGAACCTTCTTGGCATATATTGTGTGTAATTTTTTAATGGAATGGATGGTACATAGAATTTGGAATCCTTTCTTATGTCATTTCTTGTACTATTGTCTAGATCTATATAGGTGGGTTATTAATAATCCATGAAGATATTGTTTATTGCATCCAATTTGGCATGAGTATTTCCTTACAAAGTGGTTTAAAGTAGTGCCAAAGGGACCTATAGAAAATGGGTGCTAAGGCTCTAAGTTAAAAGAGATGCCAAGTATGGAAACATTGGTATCTTTGTAGGAGTTGTCAACAGATGAATTTGTCAATAAGGTGGGTACATACTACATACAGATTGCATAATTATTGGTTGTGTCAATGTAAACGAAGAAACAGAGGAATTTTAATATCCGGTCTATCTATTTACTTCCAAAATCGACAGTATTTCCAAGGTTGGTGGAAATGTTCTATTGTTCCCAAAGTAATTCTTCTTATTCTATTATGCAATGCTTGATGCCAATCTCTATACAACCGATGTCAATCTGCACAGGAATGGTTCTTCTCCTTGACATTTGTATATCTATCAAAAATTAAGACAATCCTTTATATTAGGCTCTATAATTCCCTATAGTTTTAGGAGGTCATTGTTTTGATCGCATGTGGCAATTGGTAATTGCCAAAAAAGTGGACCTAGTTAACATTGTCAACTATGATGAGTAGATTCTATGGAGGTTTTAAGCCTATATAAAGAACAAAAATATCTATTCAAAAACAACTTGGAGTAACTCAATAATCGAGAGCTTGGAGTAGCTCAAGGACAACTTAGAATTTTAGCTCGCGAGCTTTGATAGCTCCATATCATGGGAGAATTGGTGGCTCTAGAAAGAAGATCACAGATCTGAGATAACAGATCCGAGAATAGGTTTATGTGAAAATGATTTTGAAATGTGAAAGTTGTCATGGATACTATAATTGTGTATGTTTCCAATTGTGTTGTTTTGCACTCTTGGAAAGCAGAGATACATGTTGTTGAGTTTACTTATTAGACTCTTGACTGCCTGCACCAACTAGCTTCTCTTGGTCCAATGTGGCTCAACTTTAAAACTTTGAACACTTGAGACATTAGAACCTGGTTATCTATTTGAAAAGTAAAATTGTGAAACTGTGCACTTATTTCCAAACAAAAAAAAAGCAATCAAAGACACACTACATCTTGGGATTTAATTCCAAAAAAAGACAATAAACCAGAGATCTAACTAATCAGTTCTTTCTCTAATGCAACTGTTAAAATTCAATTGCCACTTAGCCTTGCTAAAATACAAGTATACTACGTACAACTGAGGATTTGATGGTTCAAATTCAAAAGATATTGTCCAAAGCATCAAACTGATCTATGAAAATACTCTGACATCTAAATAACTATATGCCTTGTGTCTTATGCTCATATTCTCACAAAAATTCTGATTATTGTTGTCTAGATATATGTAGAAATGTAGATATGTGTAATGTTCCCAGTAAAATTTCACTAAAACTTTCAACTTATTGCTTAATAGATTGGCCTTATTACCTTGTCAAATGTTCCACTATCACCTTGTTAGACAGTTGTAGGTCATATTCTTAACACTAAACATACTAGGGTAAAACAATGGACCCAACTAAATGGTTTGTGTCTATCTGATGTACTAATTATAATTCAGTAATTTTGATGAACATTTTGCAAACCTTTCTCTAACTATTGTATTGTTGTAGCTCAATATAATGTCCCTATCCTAACTTTACCCAAATTCTCAGCCCAACTACCGCCAAATATTCATATCTTCATTAACACTTTGAAAGCTAATTATTGTAGCAACAATGAAGACTCTTTATGGGAATTCAATCTCACTGCTATTCTTTGAAAATGACATAGTTGAAATATGTTGATAAGTATTTTTGAAATAATATTAATTACCCTCACTTCTAGTCTGGTTGTGACCCACTTTATGAATGCATTTGATAGGGACTTTTTGACAAACACATTGTGTGTGACTGCAGCAAACTACTTGTCAAATTTTAGAATACTAACATACCCTTTTTAACTTATTTCTACTAATTGTCAGGACCTTGTGTCATGCCTAAATAAGGAAACAGGGCTACAAAAATGGGAAATTTCTTTTTAGACAGCAATTCAATTTCTGAAAATGGGAGATTTAGTTGTAGTGAAGGCATCTCTTTCTATCTTATGAAGAATATAGAGAAGTCCAACCACATGGCTGTTAAGAAATTAACCATGTATAAAATAGACACAAAATAGAGTCAAGAAATAATGATTTTTATTAATGAAGTCATTTCATACATTAACATCAACCTTCTTCTATTTGGTTAATAATCAGTTGCATAACCTAACTGTCTATTCAGCTAATACCTATTAAGTCCATTTATGTATTAATTACATTTTTATTATATTTAGACATATTGGAGCATTATACTCCAACACCACCTATTAACGCTACAACTCTAATTATTTAAAGTTTGATTGGGTAAAAAATATAAAATAAATATTTTCCTTGAGAAACTTTCCCTTCTCTATAGATTTGGAATCTTGCAGGTAAAGTACTCCAGCATACTGACATCACCTTCTTAAGGATAGGATTCCCAAATTTCCGAATATTTTAAATTCCCATGTTCCCAATTTGCTCGAATTCCTGATCTCCTAAACTATTGAAATTCATGAATTCCCAAATTACTTGAACAACAACCAATTCTGAGTTAATCTTTCTTTAATTCCACCTGTATTGAAGATTCAACCACTCAAAATAAGTAGTCCCCCTCTGTTCCTTTGTCACACTTGTTAAGTTCATAATCAAATTCAGATGATTCTTCCACTAAAATTTTCTGCTTTCAGGGCCATATTATGTTTTCCTTTGTCTTTAAATTTACCTTTTAGAAGATCATTAGCTCTAATTTTATAGTTTAAGTAGTCTCCCTATGTTCCTTTGTCACACTCGTTAAGTTCATAATCAAATTCAGATGATTCTTCCACTAAAATTTTCTGCTTTCAGGGCCATATTATGTTTTCCTTTGTCTTTAAATTTACCTTTTAGAAGATCATTAGCTCTAATTTTATAGTTGTATGCCGTGTGTCCTATTTTTCTGCAACATACTCAATACCTTCCTATTTGTTTCCCTGCTTTTTCTCTCATTCGATTTTTAGGAAGTAATGCATTGTCTAGATGTAGAGCACTCTTAGAATTTCCTTCATTTAGCTTTTCATTCAAAATTTTATCTTCAGCCAAAATAGATTATATCAACTCATCTAATGATTGTGAAGGACATTGACTTAATGTGAAAACAATATTGTCGTATGTTGAAGGAAAACTATTTAATAACAAATCTTTTACATTCTCTTCATCTATTTTTGAACCAACCTCAGCTTGAGCTAACTGTTTTATAAGTGATTTCAAATATTTTATATGACCAGACGTTGTAGTTTCAACAACCATTTTGAATCTAAAGAGAATTTAATTTTAAAGAAATTTTAAATTTTGTATTTGTTGTTTTTTCTCCAAACAATTGTTGTAATTCTTCCAAGATTTATTTGGAAGATTTGTCTATGTCAATAACGTGTAATTGAGAATATGGAAATGCAAGACCAATGATTGAATTGACATTGTTTAAGTTATCCCTGTTTTTCCACTCAATTAATTTATTAGGCTGTCGAGGTTTTGGTTCAGTACCTTTGATGATTCCCCATAGGGGCCCTAGCCACATGCCAAGGGCTTCACCATAGAGGCACATAGGGACCCTAGCCACATGCTAGGGGATTTTCCATGGCATCAACCTGCTTGGTCCCAAACCAAGAACCCCATGAGACTACTGGAGGCCCTAGGGTACCTTCTAGGGTCTTACTTTTCCCTAGTTAAATGACTAGGGTACAATCATCACTAAGAATGGGTCTCACAGTTGTACTAACTTTAACAGTTGGTGGGTTCTTACTCAAGAGAAGGTTGTTCCATCTTACTACAATACTGCAAGCCCTTGATAAGTTCATAACAGACCATGGAATTTAGGATCATAGGATTCAATATTGCTCTAATACCGTGTTAACAAATTAACCATGTATAAAATAGACACAAAATAGAAGCAAGAAACTTTGATTTTTATTAATGATGGAGTTATTGAACACACTGATATCAACCTTCTTTTATTTGGCTAATCAGCATTTGCATAACTTAACTGTCTATTAAACTAATATCTATTGAGGCCATTATGTTTATATAATATTTAGACATATTGGAGCGTGATACTCTAACAATAGTGAAGGAAGAGTGGAGTAGTTTGGTTAAATGTAAAACAGAGAGAAAACCTTGCAAAATGGATTACTAGTTTGCAAGAATGAAAAAATGATGTTACAGAATGCAAAGGAAGTAGTCTTACACATGGAAGAAGTTGAAAAAGGGCCAGAGAATTTATGTTCATGAATCTTCTTTTGATGAGAAGACACTTTAGATATGACCCCTCAAAGAGAATATAAAAGAAATCTCTCAACGATTGCATGAGGAACAAACATATCTAAGAAAGAAAGGTTACTGATGCATACAAAAACAGTGAGCAGAGCTTAAGGAGAGAGATGAAACATAGTGTAAGAAGCTAAATTACAGAAAGAAGATTCTGAAAACATTTAAAAACAAATGAAAATGAGTTGCTTTCATACCTGAGAGCTCATACAGAGGTTGGATTTACAAAGAAATGAGTTAAGAGGCATTTTGAGAACTAGTGGAGGATGAAGAATTGGTGCCAGTAAATAGGCTAATAGTCGTCAAATATATAAAATACTAGAAAACATGGTATAAGGAGGGTTCTAAATCTAATGGAACAACTCTTATTACCAATAGAGTTATTCAATCCAAAAGTAAGAATATTGAAAGCAAACATCTGTTGCACCTAAATTTTTTCCAGGAAAGCATATTTGGCCCTTTTGCAACCCTTATAATGGGAATCCTTGCCTTGGTGTCTTGATTGTAGAATTAATAGTTCATTATTTATTTAATGCAACAAAAGAGGTACTTCTAGATATTTAGTGAACACTAAATATAAAATATTCCTTTTTTTGAGAAAGTGCAATGGTTGCTGTGAATTTTTTTGTTACCTCAAAAATTTGAGGAGATGATGATACAGGATAAAGACTGCATATTAATGTACTATTTCATTCAAAGAATGGATCCATCCTCATTAGATGCTACATGGGAAGGAATGAGAGTAATGCAACATACAACTGTACATTACTTTAAGCCAATGTGATTCAAGGATGGGGTTTGTTATGATGTTAGAAATAACCTTGTATGTTATCGTTATATTATCTGGGAAGATTTTTTTCTTTTCATATCATAGACTCCTATGCATCTCACATTAATGGCTAATGTTATGGATGCTCACATCAATGTGCCTCACTCATGAGAACCTTTGTAACTCCACCCATATTAAGTGTTCCATAACTCCCACTCATAAATTTCACCAACTGAGGATTATAACTACTAAAAAACTTGTGGGATCACTAGCTATAAAAATCCTTTTAATCATTAGAGTAGAGGCCTTGTGAAATGTTCTATTGCAGGTAGTCTGAAATAAACTATTTGGGCCAAGAGTAATGCCTTTGATTTGGCCTAGCTTCACATCCATAACTTCTCAGGAAAGTTTGACCATATCTGTTGTGAGTCTTAAGCATCAGGTGTTGTTAATTATAGGAACTGTTTATTTTCTCCTGTTGTCGGTGCTATGGAATCTGCTATCAGATCTTTTGCTAGAAAATTGTTGGATTTCTTGATGCTGGTATTGAATCTGTGGTTGCTGATATGATTATTACTACTGTTATTGCTTCTATTTTTTCTATTGTCACCACTTGTTATATTTCAAAAATGAAAAAGAAAAATTGAGTTCCAAGTTTTTGGTTTGTAACTTTTTCAAATTGTGCTTTCCTTGGAAAGAGTATAACCATTAGAATCATTGTTAATCTGTGGACCAACTTTCAATGCACATCTTCTCACTTGCATTTAAGCTAGAGGGTGGATTCTGTTGAAGTTTATCTATATATAGTCTCAATATCAGAATTGTGGGAGCTTCCTAATGGGATTAATTACCTAGATTAGTATGTATCCAGTAAATTACATAGAGTTGAAAGATCCCATGGAACTAAGGTTGATAGCAGAATTGTGTACGATAGTGGCCTACATTGGAGACTAAAATTATAGTACCTTTAGGATTTTATGGGTATGATTTCAGTTTCCTCATTGGTGATGCAGCGGTCCTCCTTGGATTCTCTCATGGGATTCATGTTGTTTTGAAATTATTATCTTCCCTTAATGTGGGATTACAAGCATTGGAGTTTTATCTTTTTTTGTTTGACTATGATATGTCTATTCTCCCTTTTCAGTGGATTTTTGGTTGAAGTGATGGTTCTTTTATGTTACAATTTTTTTCCTATCTAGAGAAAAAATGGTAAGTATCCTTCTTTTCTGTTGACCTGACAAGCTAATCCCACCCAAAAGTTAAGCCCACCCAATGCATTGGTTGAAGTTCGAGTAGATGATCCACATTTTCACTCTAATCAGGAGGTCCTAACTCCTCACCAACCTCTTATTCTTGTTATTGGACAGAGGACATGTTTCTGAGTTATTGTTATAGGACAGAGGATAGGTTGCAGGTAGTGACCCCCTCTACAGTTATTAGAGTTCAATTTGCATCAGTCAAATTCATGAAGATATCAGGCCGAGTCAAGGTTGTAAGCACATAGAGAACTTTAAGATTCAAATGTTCAATGAATTATTATATATTTCTTTAGCTTGCTTCTTCTAAAAAAACTCCACTTCATACTGATATTAGTGTTGGTGACTCAACGAGATGGAAAATACAGAATTATCATAGTTTTCTTTAGCTTGCTTCTTCTAACAAAACTCCACTTCGTACTGATATCAGTGTTAGTGACTCAGTGAGATGGAAAATGCATTCACTATTATGAAGGGTGGTTTCTATCTCGTCCACCCCATTCCAATCAAGATTTGGATAGGTGGAAAGACAAATTGAACATACTCTACATGAAACACAGCTCCATTGAAATTTGTTTGGAATATTTCAGGACCATGATGGGAAACCATTGCAAGTACTGGATGGTGATAATGGTATGGGTGAGCATCAACGAATTTACAAATTATCTTTCAGAGAATACAAAATGGATTTTTCATGCGAAACATGATTTGCAGGACCCATTAGGTGTCTTGGAGAACTAGTATGAGGGAAAAAACATTTATGATTGGACTGGGATAAGTTGTGGTCCATATGGATTTGGAGTGGTGGATCTAAAATTATCAAGATTAAAATTATCTGGTATCATATACCCTGTATTGGATAACATTCAATATCTCCAAGTTTTATACCTGTCATCTAATAATATGACAGGCCACATACCTCCTCAATTGGGCAATAATATATTCACAACCTTGAAATCCTCTCTCTTTTTGAGAATTGTCTCAATGGTACAATTCCTCCTTCACTTGAAGTCTCTCCACTTTATTAGAGCTATTTTTATATTCCAATAACCTTTTTGGAACCATCCCTCCAGAAATTGGGCTTTTGAAGATGTTGAAAGTTCTCAGAGTAGGGGATAACAGCTTGACAGGTCACATTCTAGAGGAGATTTCTAAATGCATAGAGCTGAGAGTGGCGGGGTTTTCTTCTTCTCTAAATGGGTCCATACCTAGAACATTTGGCCAACTTCAACAGTTGAAAATTATGAATTTACAAGACACTATTTTAAATGGCTCAATACATGTTGAGTTAGGAAATTGCAAGAGCATTGAAATATTTTTTGCTGTGAGAAATGGTCTCCAAGGTACAATTCCCTTGGCACTGAGTAGATTGAGAATGTTGTAGCATTTGAACTTAGCCAACAATAGCCTCTCTGGACATATTCCTCTAGAGCTTGGGGGGATTAAAAGCATGAATCAGTTGTATCTACTTGGAAATTACTCGGATGGTGAGATTCCTAAATAATTGAGCAAGCTTTGGAAGTTGCAGATCCTGGATTTTTTGACAAATAACCTCTCAGGAACCATTCCTGGGGCATTTAACAGACTTGAAAATATTCAGTACTTGGTTTTGTCTGAAAATTCTCTAGTGGGTCATATTCCAGACAATATCTGTGCTAAAAGAAAGACATTGCAACATCTTTTTCTGGGTGGAAATAATATTTTAGGTACCATTCCTAAATCTTTAATGCATTGCTCAAACCTACAACAATTAGCTATTTCCAATAATGCCTTACATGGTTCAATTCCTTCCAATTTGGACAGTGTTGGGAGTCTATCTGACCTTTATTTGCATAATAACAGTTTAACAGGAACCATCCCTCCTAGACTGGGGAACCTCAACATCCTCAAAACTCTTTCTCTATATCACAAACTACTCACTGGTGTAATTCCTCCTGAACTTGGAAATTTGAAAACCTAAGCTTGCTTCTTCTGTATGAAAATCAAATATCGGGTAACATCCCTATAGAATTGGGAGACTGCTCTAGTTTAACTGAGATAGATTCTTTGGAAACCATTTTACAGGTAGAAAAACAATCACTCTTAGAAGAATTACAAATCTGAGTTTCTGGATTTAAGACAAAATGACTTAGATGGGGAAATTCCTCCAAGATTGGGACACTGCAAAAGGCTTCAAGTAATATATTTGGCTAACAATAATCTATCTAGAATAATACCACCATGTTTTGGAATGCTTGAAGATTTTCAGATGATTGTCCTATATAATAATTCTGTTGAAGGACTTCTTCCTAAAGACATGACTCATTTGAAAAACTTGACTAATGTCAATCTCTCGATCAACAAATTGAATGGAAGCATGATTCCTCTTTATGGTTCAATTTTTCTCAAAACATTGGACTTGACAAATAATAGTTATTTCATGAGAAATCCTGTCCCAATTGGGTGATTCCATAGTTTTAATATGTCTCCGACTAGGTAGGAATGGCTTGAACGACAACATTCCTAAACAGATTGGATAGATGTTGGAGCTCAATCTGTTGGACTTATATTGGAATAAGCTCATTAGTGGGTTACCTGTAGATATTTCTAAGTGCACACATATGATTCATTTAGAGCTGCAATTCTCCTTCAATGAATTTAATGGAACAATTCCATCCTGGCTTGGGAATTCTACCACTTTACTCACTCTTTCTCTTGACAATAATAATCCTTGGGGTAGTTTACCAAGGAGGCTAGGGAACCTTGTTTCCTTGAATGTTCTCTATTTGGAGAAGAATAATTTTTCTAGGCTAATCCCTTTTTCTATAAAAAACTGTGAAAAACTTTATGACTTGAGACTCTCAGACAATTCTTTGACAGGCTCAATTCCAGTGGAGATTGGAAAGATTGGTAATCTACAAGTCACGCTAGACTTGAGTGGTAATTATTTGTCTAGAAGTAATCCTTCTTCACTTGGGGATTTAATGATGCTCGAAGTTCTCAATATCTCCAATAATCAACTTAGAAGTCAAGTTCCTAATGAGATTGGGTATCTTAGAAGCTTGGCTGAGTTGAAATTATCCAATAATTTTCTCCAAGGAGAGTTTCCATTTGCGTGCTTCCAATTGGCATTGGATCTCTTTTGTGGGAAATCTTGGAATCTGTGAAAATTCGTTAGCTCCCTGCTCACAGGTTTCATTGGAATCTTCAAGATCTAGAAGGAATCAACTAACAAAGAGAGCAATAGATGGAATCTCTATTGCAATTGTATAGTTTGAGTTTAATCCTTTTGGTGGCATTACGTTCTTGGTTTTATTGAAAAATTATGCTATTTGGGGAAAAGCAATTTCTTCTTCTAGCTCATTTTTCCACGGTCATGATTTTGAATTGAATAATGAAGAATGTAAATGGACATTTGAAAGCATGGTTGAAGAAACAGACTGAACTCGAGATGATTATAACGCTGGGTCTTCTGAGAACCATAACTTGCCCTAAAGAATACATATATTTCAAATGAGCCACAAGGAAGAAAGAAGTTTGCAAAGTGAGAATAATGCTGATGGAATATGTCCTTGAAGGAAAGGACATTTTTGTGTTGGGATTCATAACTTTTCTGGATTGCAGTCAGTTTTAATTGAGAATAATATCTACAAGGGATGTCTGCTTTGATGAGATCATTGTAAGACAATTATTCATTTGGGCTGAGTGATAACACTGAACTGTTTCAGGTATCATTCAGTGTGGAACTGATCTTGGCATTATAGTCTCATCACTTGCCACAACTGCCAATTGTATATATGTTTATGGCCTCACAGTCAAATTGCTTGGAGAAGAAGAAGATATTCTACTAATAATGTTCCTCACATAACCTGTTCAGTTTCCTTTAGCATTTCAAATGGAAGAAGCTATTTAGTTTTTGAGGACCCCTGTGACCAGACATATGGGAAAACAACATTAAATCAAGCTAATCAAACTTTAAATTGTCTACAACATCTCCCAAGTTTCATACCCCTCATTTGCACGCTAGTACCACACAGTCAACTTGAATAACAAAGATGAATTATAGACTAGTACCACACGACTTGGAAAGTAAATAGGGAGTGCATTAGTCTCACAAAATCAATATTTGTGGAAACTGTGTATTGTACCAAGAGCGTCCTCACAAAAATGGTGGTTTCAACATGGAGTGTTCATTCTACATATGTCATTCTACTTGGAATTGGGACAACTATGGATGGGTTCAATGGGGTGGGTAGATAAGAAAGCAAAGTCGTGGGTTCCAGTTCCATGTCCAGATCAATTTGTAGGTGTTCAGTTGGATCGACACAACTTGAGATCTACAAGCTAGTAAACTGCGGCATAGAAGAGCGAGCACACAAGACGAGGTGATGCCAGGAGTTGATTCGATGCCAAGGGTCAGTGTCAATGCCCAGTTTAAAGGATAAAAGATAAAAATTCATAGTAAAAAGGAAACTTACCAATGATTTTAACCTAGCTACCTAGGCTTCAGGATAATTTTATCAATTCACAGTAAACCAAGAAACTTACTAGGTATTTTGTAAGGGAAGAAGGTGATGTTGACTCTAGAGCTGCAAAATTCGTGGCTCGTCCCTTCAAAATATTCCAGGTTCTCTCCAATGATGTTTTATCCTAGAAACTATGGCAATTAAATACCGAAAGTCTAAGCCCTCAACAGTGGTGAATATCCATACCAATCTCCTCAACGGTATCACAGGTGGCTTCATAAATGACCAAAATGCCACCTAATTCACACTAATTTCCCTCATAACCCACCAAACCTTCCTTGCCTCCATCCAACCCAAAATATTTGGTGCCAACGATATGTTTGGACAGGCTATTTGGCCCCAATGAGCTGGCTAAGTAGTTATTGAGAGAATTAGAGGATGAAATCTCTATGGGTTCAGGAAAATCCGCCATTGGCCATGAATTCCGTAAAAGAGGTGGGTGGAGAGCTGCCAGGTTGACAGTTGGGTCGACAGTTCCATTTGCATAATAGATTTTTTGTTTTTGTTATATATTTTTTGGTTTTATTTTTATTATTTTATTATATAAATTATATAGATTTTTTTGTTTTTGTTATATGTTTTTTGCTTTATTTTTATTATTTTATTATATAAATTATATAGAATTTTTTATCTTGTTATATATATTTTGTTTTATTTTTATTATTTTATTATATAAATTATGTTAATTGGCTATATATTATTTTTTTTAATAATTATCATATAAGTTGTTTAGTTTTATAAATGGAGTAGTCTACGGAGTCGTCGATTTGGCCCGAAAACCAGTTGTCATCGCCACTTCTCATCCAAATCATCGACTCCGACTGGTACCAAAATCCAATCAATACTCTTCAAGACGGTGATTGTCGACAACCACAGATGAGTGCCCTACATCCCCTCAAGAACCGACCATTCAAATGTGCCTCCTCCATGTAGACTTACCAAATTCATCCAATGCATGGCAAAAAAAACAAGTCAACTTCGGATCTATGGGCTAAAGGTATCGTTTAATCCCTGCTCTACAACGACATTTGCAACAAGTAAACCTCCTTGTAAAGTTTAATCATTTCTTCTAATGTCTACTTTAGTTTTCCTTTGGAGCATGTGAGAAACGTCGATGTGCAAAAACCAGTGACCTTTGCAAATAGTGGCATTACAAGATGGTGCTCATGCTTTTCCCAGGATGAAAGCTCAAAACGCACATGGTTATGAGTGCATAGGCTGGAGATGGTGATAATTGCGAATGTAAAGTGGAAGCAGTAACTTCGACAACATTGAGACCTGTAAAAAGCAATAACAATTCGTTATTGATTTTAGTGATGAACACGATCGGAGCGACAAGAACCATACCTTTGAAGCACTTTGAATGGTCACTATGAGATCTTGAACTGACCTATCGTCTACAAAAATAGGGTATCAAGTGCAAAAACAGGGGACCAAGGGTTGAACGATATCTTCATCCCACAGATCCTAAGTTGAAGTGTTTTTTTTTCATGCATTGGATGCATTTGGTAAGTCTACGCAGAGGAGGCGCATTCAATTAGCCGGTTCTCAAGGGGATGTCGGGATGTGATGCTTCTAGCTAGGTATAGATAAGGTACTGGTTCTAGTGCCTAATTCGTAATTGAATTAGGAACCTAATTTTCCTTTGGAACGCGCTTAACCGGGTTTGCTTCAATGGTACAACAGGGATAAAGATGGTCAAGAGAAAATTCATGCAACTTCTTTATTGGATCCTTGAAGATCGAGTTGCATGGCATCAATATTACTAATAGAAGGTAGAAAATTTACAAAATTTACACTTCATTGTCAAATTTGCAATTTTCCATGACACAATTAAAAATGAATAACATAAATGACTAATTAAATATATTCTTCTAGCTAGTCATTTTTTATGTCGTGACTAAATTAGTTGTTTAAGTTAGTCAATTTTAACTCTATCACTTATTATCTAGTCATATTTGTTAATTGGTGACTAAATTAGTCGTTAATTTTAGTCGTTTATAGTTGGGTCAATCAAAATTGCTCATATTTAATAGTAAATCACTTGAAAAACCCGTGGTGACTAAATTTTTAGTCACCTAGTAGCTAATTCCGCATTTTGTACTAGTGGATGGAAGATTGGAAATGGTCAAAGCATAAGGATAGGTGCAGATCCAATTGTTGATTTAAATTCAAATTTTGTGTTATATGAGGATCTAAGGATCTACTTAGAAGATTATGGTATTTCTACACTTGGATGCCTTATATCTCATGAAGCTCGATTCAATCAAGAAAAGACTCATTGACCAATGCTTTTAACACCCAAGCTTCCCTCCACAGAGGTCGAGGTAGAAGAGGACGAGGTAGAGGAATAAGAGGTCGAGGCAGAAGAGGACGAGGTAGAGGAATAAGAGGCCGAGGGTCTCCTACGTCTTCACTTAGTGAAATAATGTCATAGTGCCTTCATTTGTGGGATATTAAATAATATGCCTAATTTCATTAGATATTGATAATTACTTACCCAAATCCTTTTGTTGATTCCCCCTCCCAATACATATTTTCAATTAGAAAACCCCCATTTTTACAATATATTCCTTATTTTTACTAGAAACCCCTTTTTATACACCCCCTAATACCTATAAACCCCCCAACCCTATTCCATCCCCCCGAATACCTACAATATATTCACCTTATTTTTCACAATAGAAACCCCCATATATGAATGAACGTGATAAGATATTGCTCAATAAGGTGAATCCCCTGTGGGATCTCCTCATACAGAGGACAGAACTAGTCATGAACATTTACATCACTCATAGCACTCTCATAACTCTCAAGGTCATAGGGGGAGAGGAAAGAGATTACCAATAAGTCCAATATTCAGTGTAACTGCTGCAAGAAGTATGGTGACTATGAACGAGACTGCAAAAAGAAGCAAGCAAACCAAAACAGTGATAGAGCCGATGTCTCTAAAGAAGAAGAAGATTCGTCAAAGGTGATGTTCCTATCTTATTAAGTTATTGAAGGACACCACAACTCAGATCTATGGCTACTAGATAGTGCTTGCAACAGTCACACGACAGGTAACAAGTCACATTTCTCTACTTTGGATTCCTCTGTTGTCACGAATATCAAGCTAAGAGATGACTTTCTAGTTCTAGCAAAAGGAAAAGGTACTATTCCTATATTTATGAAGAAAAATGAAAAGAGGTTTATTCATGAGGTTGTCTATGTACCACATCTGAATGTCAATATGATCAATATAGGTCAATTACTTCAGAACCAGTATGATATTCTATTTTATGATAAACACTGTGTTATTTATGATAAACCCACCAATAAGAGACTCATCATGCCAAAGTTGAAATGACCAAGGATAGAATATTTCCTCTTAGTCTCAAGAGTTCCAACCTTCCAAATTTTGTAGCCCATACTCTTTCTAGTCTAGATGAATCCTAGTTATGGCATTATAGATTCAGTCATATTCCCTTCAAGAGTCTCAATCTCCTGCACAAACAGTTCATGGGCAAGGGGTTACCAGTTATACATGAACAATCTAGCTCCTGTGAGGATTGTATCATTGGGAAACATCAAAGGGATAGCTTCCCCACTTCAACATCTCGAGATAAATAACATCTTGAGGTAGTTCATACATACCTCTGTGGACCCATGCAAACCTAATCCATAGGAGGTAGCTTTTATTTTCTGAAATTTATTGGTGATTTTAATGGGAAAATATGGATTTATTTTCTCAAGAACAAATTAGCAACCTTCTCCAAGTTCAAAGAGTTGAAGGCCTTGATTAAGAAGCAGTCTGGAAAGTTCATTAAAGTGCTCAGGTCAGATGGTGGAGGTGAATATGATTCACATGAGTTTACATATTTTTGCAAGTAGAATGGCATCTAGTGACAATTGACCACCAGATACACTCCACGATAGAATAGATATGTTGAAAGAAAGAACCAGACTATCATGAACATGGCATGTAGCATGTTGTCACATAAGAATCTATCATATGAGTATTGGGCTGAAGTTGTTGCATGCTCGGTATACTTTTTCAACAAATCACCCAGGGTGAGTGTCCAGGACAAGATTCCTAAAGAAGCATGGCGTAGCACTAAGACCAGTGTTGCACATCTAATATGTGTTGGTTCTGTTTCATTTTACCATGTACCTAATGAACTTAGAAGAAATTCGGATAAGAAGAGTGAGTGGTGTATTTTCACCGGTTACAGTTAACAACACAAGGCTTACAAGTTGTATAATCTTGTAACCAAAAAGATTGTGGTGAGAAGAGATGTGAAATTCCTTGAATACAAATGCTAGAGTGACCCTTGAGACAAACAACAACAAGAAATTTTAGATCTGTTAGATCTACCCATTAGAATTCCAAGATTGGAAGTACAACAACAAGAAGAAAAACCAGAAGACAGTCCATCTCATAACCATAAAACTAGAATTTTGAGAAAGTTATATGAGCAGACTCCTGTTATTGATGAGAAACTTCAGTATAATCTGTTTTCTTGTCATCCCACATCTTTTGATGAAGCAGTAAAGGATGCACAATGGGTACAAAAAATGAATGAAGATATTGATGCTATTGAGAAAAACCAGACTTGGGATCTTGTTGATATCCATGTAGACAAAACTAATATTGGAGTCAAATGGGTCTATAAGACCAAACTGAATGAAAAAGGAGAACTTGAAAAACACAAGGCAAGGTTGTTTGCCAAAGGATATGCACATCATTATGGTGTAGATTATGATGAAACCTTTTCTCCCATAGCAAGGATGGATACCATCTGAGTTGTACTTGCCATTATAGCATGAAATCAATGGCTTGTTTATCAAATGGATGTGAAATCTTCCTTTCTCAATGGTATTCTTGAAGAAGAATTTTATGTAGACCAACCTCCTGGATATACTATCAAAGGTCTATCAAAGGTCATGAACAAAAAGTGTCTAAGCTGAAAAAGGCCTTGTATGGTCTGAAAAAATCTCCACAAGCTTGGTACAGTAGGATTGACTCCTATCTCATCAACAATGGGTTCAACAAAAGTAGCAACTTATTAGAGGAAATTTGGGGTCTAAAATGGGCCTCCTAAGGAAAATAATAATAAAAAAGCCACATCACACTACAAATATGCCATGTCAGATTAAATATAGTGAAAATCTAATGAAAGTCAACCTAAATTATCTCATTAATGGTAGTTGACAACTATATTGAGTTAATGTAGAGTTAAGAGATATTGATTAAAAATATTAATGAAATATTTAGATTCTTGTGCACACATAATAAATGATAGGAAATTTTTGAATTTTATATTATTATTTTTTTAAATGAATAGACCACTACTTTTTATATATTTAATAAATGTAAAACTCAAATATATTCATTTATAATGAAAAATATAATTATAATAGTATTAAAAAAAATCACTATTATTTTTTAATATAAATTTTATATTAAGTCATATAAAAAATGTTACATCACATAAAATAAAAAACAATAAACTATGTATATTCATATTATTTTTTATATTAATATAAAAAAAATTGTGGTTTAATGGGTAGGTAGGTAAGAGAGAAAAAAATTAAAATCAAATTTTATTATAATTTCAGTAACATTAAAAATAGTTTTTATTTTTTATTTTGTTAGTATTTAAATGTTTTATTTATTTTTGGATGTAATAATTAAATATATTTATTTTTTAAATATTATTTAATAATATTAAAAATACTAAATATCTTTTATTTAGTATTTCAAGATAAGTCTATTTAAAATTAAATATTATCTAGTTTTCTTTTTAAAAAATTGATTAATAAATGTTTTTAGTATTTCAAAATGCTTCCACTACAATTTTAATTAATGCGAAGGTTATGTTTTAGAGGAGTTGAAAATAGTGATAAAATAAAATATTCTATATTTATTAGTTAAAGTTTATTTATCTTATTTTGAGGTGATCTTTTCAAGAACTTAACCAAGGTGAGGTTGATATGGAGTTAGCTCATGTCAAATAAAAATATGACACATAAGCATTATGTGTCCAACTCAACCATAATGGTTGACCAAAGATATTGAAATTCTATTGGTTTAAAAATTCAACTCAATCCAACTCATCCATGGCATAGTTTTTTATAAGGCCCATTTTAGACCCCAAATTTCCTCTAATTGAGCCCACTTTGTATGTAAAAACAAATCAATAAGGTAACATGTTGATTATATGTCTTTATGTTGATAACATGATTTACACTAGTAATTTAATCCTTGAAGAAATCAGGACATTCATGAAAAAGGAATTTGAAATGAATGATCTAGGTCGGATGAAGTACTTCCTTGGTTTTGAAGTTACTCAAACTGATCAAGGTATTTTCATTTGTCAGTGTAAGTATGCTATTGATATTTTACAAAGATTCTGAATGGATAAATGTAAACTAGTAGAAACCCCCATTTCTCTAGGAACGAAGTTAACAAAAAAGGATGATGGACCAACAATAAATTCTACACTCTATAAAAGAATGGTTGGAAGATTAATGTATTTGACTACAACTAAGCCTGATTTGATGTATGTTTGTCATTCTTATTTTCATATTTATGGAGTCACCCAAAGACTCTCATTGGAAAGTTGGAAAAATAATTTTGAGACATGTTGCAGGAACACTTGGATATGACCTTTGGTACACTCATACACTAGACAGTACTCTCACAAGGTACACAAAGAGTGATTTCGCAAAAAGTATTGATGATAGGAAAATAACATCTTGTTATGATTTCCATTTGGGTACAAATCTGATCTCTTGGGAATCTCAGAAACAACCCATTGGCAGCATGTCTTCTACAAAAGCAAAATATGTAGCAGCCACCACAACATCTTGCCATGCAGTTTGGCTAAGAATAATTTTAAAGGATATGGGACACACTCATCCAACTTCTATTTTTTTGTGATAATAAATTTGCATTGTAGTTTTCCAAACATAATGTATTTCATAGAAAAATCAAATACATTGACACTCCCTACCATTTCATTCGTGAGTTAGTAAATGGTGGACAAATTTCTTTACAGTTTTGTGGCTCGAAGGAGTAGCTGGATTATATGTTCACCAAACCATTGGGAACCACTGAATTTGAATATTAGAGAGATCACTTAGGCATTGACAATGCTATAGATTAAGGGGGTGTGTTAAATAATGTAATCTTGGTGGTCAAATGAAACATTAATTAGTTACTTAGTTGAGTAGTTTATTTGGTCACCTTATCTAGTTAATTAGTGATCCATATTATTTTCTAGGCCATAGTTGTAACACCCCGGTTTTGACCCCGTTGCATTAGATGTATATGATGTATATATATATTGTAATGATCATGGTGTGGAGCTAAAGGCCAAGGCTCCACCATTGATTGGTTATGCTATGTTTCAGATTTAAATCTGTCGCCGATGGTGTATCGGGGCATGCGACATAGACATTAAGTTTTGTCATCATGTACATATGCATATTTAATTAAATGAACCCGACCAGCTACGCTCGCGGAAACTAAATTGAGAAGGGGCATGATTTTTACAAGGATAAGGGTGTGGGGTAGAATTTGTCAAACCTTAGCCAATGGGGGGAAAAACCCATGTGTCATCTCCCTTTGTTTTATCCAACCACCACATTGAAAATTGTTGCTGGTGGTTGAGGCAGTTATTGTCTTTGGGAGTGGGGTGGCAGGACTGTCAATCCATGCCTACACGCACACTCCACCAGCATTGAACCTCACGATGGGAGAAGAATGACTACGCTTTCATTCATTCACTCCACCACGCGCATCCTCTTCACTGTTTGTTCATCCACGCGCAAGCTGGGAGCTATTCGTCCTCACGCAGGGACCGTTGCCTGTGGATTTTTCTCACGCACGGGAGTTTATCTAGTTTTTACTCACGCTGTTACTCAGGCTGATTTTGGGTTACTGTGGTCTCCCTTATGTGGTGTTTGTTGTGGTCTTCTTTACATTTAGAGGGACGGGAGTCTAGTTGTTGTTCACGCACAAGCTGAGCGTATGTATTGTTTTCCCCAGTGCAGCCTGTGTAAGTCATTTTCCGCTTTCTTAATTGTCCAGGACGGACTGCTTCTTTCCTCGTGTTGTGATTGTGGTTGCTGTTACATTTTGGGGACTGTTGTAAATTCTCTTGAGAGTCATTTTGGCCACGATAGGGCCAAGAATGACTCAGGAATTGGCTTCCCTGTCTTAAGCTGTATCAGCTGATTGATTGCATGTGTGCAATGGTTGGTCTTCGGACTGTGTTGGGAGCAGGGATGGGGGCTTGGTTTGCTTGATAACCTGGCGATTGGAAACAACACAGACAGAGCTAGAGGGATGGATTTCTTCTCCACAACCCCTGAAGAGCACTGGAAGGGAATGCAGGGCCTGAGGGACTGTGTAGCAGAGAAGGGACTGATTCCTTGTGTTGGGTGTGTGTGGGTGTCTTAGAAGCCAGGCTAGTTCTGGTGTAGGTGTTCTTGGCTCTGTAATGAGCTCACTAGCTTAGCATTTAGCCTTTTCCAACTCCTTGATGGCGTGATAAACCCAACTGTGTTGGCTTGGCTGTGTTTTGTGTATCCTTGGCTATGTGTAAGCCTGCTTGTTCCCTTATTCCTTGGAGAATCATGCCCAGCTCGGGGGTGGCAGCGCTGCTGAGAGATTAAGGAGTAAGATGGCCTATGGTTGGGTGGAACGTTGCATCAACATAGCTGGTTGCGGAACGAGTTCATCATAAGATAAGTGATCTTGTCCATTTTTTTACTTCTACAACCATATTTTCTGTTAATGAATGTTATGAACATGTTGAATGAATGCATGCATGAATGTACGTTGAATTCCGCTGTGTCTAATAAATAATGGTAGCTATGTATGATAAACAATTACATCTGTGCATGATAAATGTTCATGTGTGCATGTTCTAGTTCAATACATTTGCTTCAGCATTCTGTTTTAGCATTTTTCTGAATTCACATGTTCATGGGGCTCTTACCTCGGATGGTTAACGCCATGGGGTCACGTCCTCTTCGCCGGTCGGAGGGATGGAGACGTGACAGCGTGGTATCAGAGCTCATGTTGCAGCATGGGCCTGAACGGACCACATAGAAGCAGTGACAGCAGCAGAACTTTTTTTTTCCCAGCAGAGGTCAAAATTTGATGGCTGGAAAATTCAAAAAAAAATTGTTGCCTAAGTGTTGAACAGTTGGAAAAATTAGTGGTAAAGACTTCCGTTGTAGCGGAAGGGTTAGTGGGAAAAACTTTCAATGTAGTGGAAGAGCTAGGCGGAAGTGTAGCCGACGGAGAGCAGTTGGAAAGAAATTAGCTTATTCGATGTCTGTCGAAAGAAAATAGTCGATCAAGCGTCCGTCATTGCGGACGACTAAACAACTACGCATCCGACGGGTAAGGACTCCGACAGCCAACGCCGCAAGAAAGTTTAAAAAATTTCTAAGTATAGAAAACAGCGGCTATCGGAAGGAAATAGCTGATCATGCGCCCACCGTTGCGGAAGTCTAGAGCACTAGAATTCCAATGGGAAAAGGCTACCGACACCGTGAAAGAAAGTTTAAAATTTTTCTAAGTAATGAAAGTAGCGGCCAATCGGAAGGAGAAAGTGGTTTGTGCGCCGCAGTTTAGGAAGCCAAAGGCACTAGCCTGCTGATGAGGAAAGACTGCCACCGGAAGAAGATGGTGTTTTGCGTGCCGCTGTTTCGGAAGCCGAAAGCACTAAGTCTTCCGACGAGAAGCGACTGCCGACGCCGATTAGGGTGTGCCACAGTAGATTTGGCCGCCGATCGGGGGAATATTGAGGATGTTGGGCCACCGTTGTGGCTGCTGAGGAAATTAATTCACCGACGTGAAGAAGAAAATAGAGTCGGTCAAGCGACGAAAAGGAAGAGAAGGGAAAGTTTTGAAAAAATTTCGAAGTCCGGGAATCATCGGCCATCGGCGATGATTAGTGGATAGAGCTTCCAATAGTTGATGGGCTACGTTAGATGAAGTTAGTGGATTGGACATCCGCTGTTGCGGCTGTCTAATGGACTATCCTTCCAAAGGGGTAGAAGATCCGATTTCCGACGAACAGTGGAAGAAGCTAGTTGTTTCGATTTCCGATGGACAATGGAGAAGTTAGTGGTTTGGACTTCCAAAACGTCGGATCAATAGTGGAAATGAGAGCTGATTCTGCAGGGAAACTTTGAGTTTTTCAAGTGGGATTTTCCAGCAGATTTCAACTATTTTTCAGTGGGATTTTGAGCTGTTTTTCAGTGGATTTTCATGGGCTGAAAAGGAGAGAAGAGGCAACGATCTTATGCGCCAGATTGCGTGAAAACCAATGATTTACAAAAACAAAAAAAAACGAGGGTACTGCCCTTGACTCGCCCTGCAGTGGCGCAGGGAAGCCACAAGGGGGCGAGCCCCCTTGACCCCCATCGTCCCCCTCAGATAGATGTTCTTGAGGAAGAAAATTCTATGTTTTGGGAAAATCTTGTATTTGGGCAATTGTTATTTTATGACTTTTCCAAGAGAAGGTAAGTAATTCTTATTTATATCAATGTTATGCATCTAACATTTGTGTTATTAACACGTTTACAGATTCATAAGTCACCTTCAAGGGAAGTATTTCAGGTAGTGCAGCTTGACAAGTAAGTGGTGGTTCAGTCATGAGAACTCATGATGGGTATGATGCTCGGGATTCTTACGAGCAAGCAGAAAATGCCATGGGAGAAAATGTCCGTAATAGAAATGATGACATTGAGTCTAATGGAAGGAGATTCCAAGAGACACCCTCATATGTTGTAGCCACCATGAGAAGCTTGATTAAAGCCCAAGAAGAGCAGCATCAGTTGAATGCTGCAATGTTGCAGAGTTTGGCAAACTTGCAAAGAAAGATAGACTCTGGACGAGGTACAACAGGACCAGAAGGTAGTAAGAGCAGTACTAGGAGAAGGAGAAGGACTTCTAGTGGATCATTTGATTCGGAAGAATCCAGTGGGGATTCAAGTTCTTTTTCTCATAAAAGAAAAAGAAAGAGACACCATAGGGATCGCTCTCGAGATGAATTTAAGAAAGCTAAGCCTCCTACGTTTGATGGTGAGGTAAAGACTGGACAAGAGGTTGAAGCTTGGATTCTTGGGATAAAGAAGTACTTTCAAGTGCATGATTATTCAGGAAACATGAAGGCAAGAGTTGCCATATTCAATCTGAATGGAAGAACATCCATTTGGTGGGAACACTTCAAGCAAGTAAAGAGGATCAGTGAAAGGAGACTTAAGTGGAAACAGTTCAAGAAGTATTTTAAGTAGAAATACCTCTATGGCAGGTATTATGATGACAAGATTAAGGAGTTCCATGAACTAAGATTAGGACAGCAAACCATGGAAGAGTATGCAAATAAGTTTTTGGAGTTGTTGAGGTATGTCTGGTACATCCAAGATGAAAAAGTGAAGGTCCAACATTTTCTGAGTGGATTGCCTTAGTCTTACAAAGATAGAATTGAGTTTTATGAACCTAGAACTCTTGAGGAAGCAATAAGGAAGGCTAAGTATTGCTATGAGCAAAGCAAAGGTAAACTCGATTACCACAAGGCATGAAAGGACAAGAAGAATGAGAAGTTTGACCAAAGGAAGAAAGGTTTCAAACCTTCTAATTTCAAGAATCAGCAGAAGCAGCCATCCCAAGCTACGAGTAAGCCAGTTGGAGTGATAGGAGAAAATCCTAAGGATCCACAACAGAATAGAGGACCCCTTCAATGTTGGAAATGTGGGGGACCCCACATGCACAGGAATTGTCCACTCGAGAATGAGAGTGCAAGACCAGCTTATAACATTCAAGAAGCAGAAACAGTGGGTCAAGTAGCAAGGGCAATCACTAAGATTTATGTAGCACTGGAGGACCGCCAGGGAGATCACTAGTCAGCTGTGGTTGAAGTACCAGGTAAGATTGTTGAGCAATCTGTTTCTATTTTGATTGACCCTAGTTCTACGCACAGTTACATTACTCCTAGAGTAGTAGAGATTTGTGCTTTTAAGAAAATAAAGCATAGGAAGTCTTGGTTAGTTCAGCTAGCCACTAGAACTAAGAGAAAGGTCAGTGAAGTGATAGAGAAATGCCCATTGGTCATGAATGGATTGGTCACTTGTGTAGATCTGAATGTTCTACCGCTTGGTTCCTATGATGTTCTCATTGGGATAGATTGGTTAGAAGCTCACAAGGTGAAGCTTGACTGTTATAATAAGACTTTCGAATGCATGAATGAAGAAGGGAACCTAGTAGTTGTGAAAGGTATTCCAAAGGTGATTTCAGTAAGGCAGGTTTCAGCAGTGCAGTTAAAGAAGTTCTGTAGGAAGGGTTTCCAGTTGTATGCAACTCATATTTTGGAGACATCAGGAGATGAAACTCCTAGGTTGGAAGCCTATCATGTGTTACAGGAATTCAGGGATGTGTTTCTTGATGAGATTCTGGGGCTTTCTCCAAAGAGGGACATTGAATTCACTATTGAACTCGTTCCAGGAGCAGCACCAGTGTCCAAGGCACCCTACAGGATGAGTACACCAGAGATGTTAGAATTGAAGATGCAACTGCAAGAGTTGTTGGCAAAGAAGTACATCTGGCCGAGTGTGTCTCCTTGGGGAGCACCAGTTCTGTTTGTAAAGAAGAAAGATGGTACACTCAGGTTGTGTATTGATTACAGGCAGTTGAACAAGGTTACTGTGAAGAATAAATATCCTTTGACTAGGATTGATGACCTCTTTGATCAAATGAGAGGGGAAAATGTATTCTCCAAGATTGACTTGAGGTCTGGTTACCATCAAGTGAGAATCAAGGATGAAGACATTCATAAGATAGCCTTCAGAACAAGGTATGGGCATTATGAGTTTGTAGTGGTACCATTTGGTCTCACAAATGCACCAGCTACATTTATGTGCCTCATGAATAGTGTCTTCAGCAGGTATTTGGACAAGTTTGTTCTTGTTTTCCTTGATGGCATTCTTGTTTATTCCAAGAATGAGGAAGAACATGAAGAGCATTTGAGATTGACATTGCAATTGCTCAGGGAGCATCAGTTGTATGCGAAACTGAGAAAGTGTGACTTCTATAGAGATAGAATTCAGTATTTGGGTCACATTATCTCAGAGGAAGCCATATCTGTGGACCCTGAAAAGATTGAAGCCATTATGAATTGGCCTACTCCAAGAAATGTGACAGATTTAAGATCTTTTATGGGACTTGCAGGATACTACTGGAGATTCATTGAGGGATTCTCCAAAGTTGCACATGCCATCACTTCTTTGCAAAAGAAGGGGATGAAGTTCGAATGGACATCGAGGTGTGAGGAAAGTTTCCAGAGGTTGAAGGATCTTCTCACCAGTGCATCAGTATTGAAGATTGCAGATTCAGAGAAAGATTTTGTGGTGTGTACCGACGCATGCAGACAAGGGCTTGGAGGAGTCCTTATGCAAGAAAACCACGTGATATGTTATGAGTCAAGAAAGCTGAAGGAACATGAGAAGAACTATGCCACTCATGATCTAGAGCTTGCAGCCATAGTACATGCTCTCAAGATGTGGAGACATTACTTGATGAGTAGAAGATTTGAGCTCAGAACAGATCACTGTGGACTGAAGTATCTATTTGATCAGCCTACTCTGAATGCTAGGCAAGCAAGATGGATAGAGTTTTTATGTGAGTTTGATTTTGAAATCAAGCACATAAAAGGGAAATAAAACAAGGTAGCTGATGCACTCAGCATGAAGGTGCAAGAAATGCATGTGGCATCTCTTAGTATTTTCCAATCAAATTTGAGGTAGCAGATTGTTACTCATGTTACTGGAGATGAATTGTATGAGCAGGTAAAAGACAAATTGTAGCAGCAGGGTCTTGAGAAGAGGTATGAGGGATATAAATTGGAAGAAGATGGACTTCTCACTTATAAAGGTAGAATTTATATTCCGGATGTAGCAGGTTTGAGGAGAGTTGTTATGGATGAAATCCATCAAGCTCCGTATTCTGGTCACCCAGGATATCAGAAGACAATTGCTACAACTAGAAAGCGGTACTTTTGGCCAGGAATGAAAAGGGATATGGCTGAGTACATTTCAAGGTGTATGAAATGTCAACAGGTGAAGGTTGAGCATCAACATCCAACAAGTTTGTTGCATCCTTTGCCAGTTCCAGAATGGAAATGGGAAGTTATTTCCATGGATTTCATTACAGGATTGCCAATGACTTGGAGACAACATGATTCCATCATGGTTGTCATAGACAAGTTGACAAAGGCAGCACATTTTATACCGGTTAAGTCTACGTATGAGACTGACGAGATTGCAAAGATCTTCATGAAGGAGATATTCAAATTGCATGGATTGCCGAAGGCAATAGTCTCTGACAGAGATGTCAAGTTCACTTCCAACTTTTGGAAGGGGTTGTTTGCAGATTTGGGTACAAAGATAAACTTCAACACTGCATACCATCCTCAGACAGATGAGCAGACAGAGAGAGTTAATTAGGTGCTTGAAGATATGCTTCGCATGTACGTAATGGAAAAACAAACCAAGTGGGAAGATTACTTACACTTGGTAGAGTTTGCTTATAATAATGGATAGCAGGCATCCTTGGGGATGAGTCCGTATGAATCCTTGTATGGAAGAAGGTGTAGGATACCAGTGACTTGGGATAATCCAGTGAACAGGATTGTGCTTGGACCAGAATTGCTCAAGGAAATGGAGCAAGAGGTTGTAAAGATCAGGCAGAATCTAAAGGCAGCACAGGACAGACAGAAAAGCTATGCAGATAAGCATAGGGTGAACAGGGAGTTCAGTATTGGGGATCATGTTTACCTCAGATTGAGGGCAAGGAAGAGTTCCTTGAAGCTTGGAAGTTGTGCCAAGTTGTCACCTAGATATTGTGGGTTGTTTGAAGTGCTTGAAAGAATAGGGTCAGTTGCATATAGACTTGCATTGCCTGCTAGCACTAGAGCTCATAATGTTTTTCATGTTTCTTTGCTTAAGAGATATGTACATGATCCTAACCATGTGATAAATTGGGATGTGATTCAGGTGGAACTTGAGGGAGAATTCTGAATCGAGCCAATGCACATCCTCGACAGGAAGGTCACAATGCTCCGGAACTGAGCCATAGGTTAGGTAAAGGTGCAATGGGAGCACTACGGACCTGAAGAGGCTATGTGGGAGCTGGAGGATGCCATGCGATTGGCACATCCATTTTTGTTCAATTTTGTGGAACACTGAGGCGATCCCAGTGTAGCATTTTGTTCAATTTTGTAAAGCACCAAGGACAGTGCTATTGAAGGGGGAGGGGAATGTAACACCCTGGTTTTGACCCCGTTGCATTAGATGTATATGATGTATATATATATTGTAATGATCATGGTGCGGAGCTAAAGGCCAAGGCCCCACCATTGATTGGTTATGCTATGTTTCGGATTTAAATCTGTCGCCGATGGTGTATCGGGGCATGTGGCATAGACATTAAGTTTTGTCATCATGTACATATGCATATTTAATTAAATGAACCCAACCAGCTACGCTCGCGGCAACTAAATTGAGAAGGGGCGTGATTTTCACAAGGATAAGGGTGTGGGGGAGAATTTGTCAAACCTTAGCCAATGGGGGGAAAAACCCATGTGTCATCTCCCTTTTTTTTATCCAACCACCACATTGAAAATTGCTGCTACTGGTTGAGGCAGTTATTGTCTTTGGGAGAGGGGTGGCAGGACTGTCAGTCCATGCCTACACGCACACTCCACCATCAATGAACCTCATGATGGGAGAAGAATGACTACACTTTCATTCATTCACTCCACCGTGCGCATCCTCTTCACTGTCTGTTCATCCACGCGCAAGCTGGGAGCTATTCGTCCTCACGCAGGGACCGTTGCCTGTGGATTATTCTCACACACGGGAGTTTATCTGGTTTTTACTCACGCTGTTACTCAAGTTGATTTTCGGTTGCTGTGGTCTCCCTTACGTGGTGTTTGCTATGGTCTTCTTTACATTTAGAGGGACGTGAGTCTAGTTGTTGTTCATGCACAAGTTGAGCGTATGTATTGTTTTCCCTAGTGCGGCCTGTGTAAGTCATTTTCTGCTTTCTTAATTGTCCAGGACGGACTGCTGCTTTCCTCGTGTTGTGATTATGGTTGCTGTTACATTTTGGGGACTGTTGTAAATTCGCTTGAGAGTCATTTTGGCCACGATAGGGCCAAGAATGACTCAGGAATTGGCTTCCCTGTCTTAAGCTGTATCAGCTGATTGATTGCATGTGTGCAATGGTTGGTCTTCGGACTGTGTTGGGAGAAGGGATGGGGGCTTGGTTTGCTTGATAACCTGGTGATTGGAAACCACACAGACAGAGCTAGAGGGTTGGATTTCTTCTCCACAACCCCTGAAGAGCACTGGAAGGGAATGTAGGGCCTGAGGGACTGTGTAGCAGAGAAGGGACTGATTCCTTGTGTTGGGTGTGTGTGGGTGTCTTAGAAGCCAGGCTAGTTCTGGTGTAGGTGTTCTTGGCTCTGTAATGAGCTCACCATCTTAGCATTTAGCCTTTCCCAACTCCTTGATAGCCTGATAAACCCAACTGTGTTGGCTTGGCTGTGTTTTGTGTATCCTTGGCTATGTGTAAGCCTGCTTGTTCCCTTATTCCTTGGAGAATCATGCCCAGCTTGGGGGTGGCAGCGCTGCTGAGAGATTAAGGAGCACGCTGGCCTATGGTTGGGTGGAATGTTGCAGCGACATAGCTGGTTGCGGAACGAGTGCATCATAAGATAAGCGATCTTGTCCATTTTTTTACTTCTGCAACCATATTTTCTGTTAATGAATGTTATGAACATGTTGAATGAATGCATGTATGAATGTACGTTGAATTCTGATGTGTCTGATAAATAATGGTAGCTGTGTATGATAAACAATTACATATGTGCATGATAAATGTTCATGTGTGCATGTTCTAGTTCAATACATTTGCTTCAGCATTCTGTTTTAGCATTTTTCTGAATTCACATGTTCATGGAGCTCTTAGCCCAGATGGTTAACGCCATGGGGACGCGTCCTCTTCGCCAGTCGGAGGGATGGGGACGTGACAGTAGTATTGGCCCATGATATTGTTGTGATGTAATCCTATAAATACTTAACTCTAATAATGAGAAGGCAATTAATATGCCTACTAGTGTTCCATCATTTTTTCTTCATTCTTTTACTAATTTTTAATAGTTTGAAAGTTTTAAAACAGAAAACAAAATCTCTTGAAGAATATATAGGTAGCATTAGTTTGAACATTATAGTGCAAATTTATTTTGAGTTGTGATTAAAAAAAAATCAGCTTATTTACAAAACAAAACAAAAAAATTGTAACCATTTGATTATATTTTTCAGTTAACCGAAGTGATAGTTTTTTTTTGTTGGCAAAGTGGTGGAACCCCCCTGACTAGCAGGGTTTCCATTGGATAAGTAACCACGAACCAAGGGCATCTAAGCCGTTAAAATCACCTGGGGATCGCACCCAGCACCCAGCCTGGACTACACCAACCCTTAACATGATTGGATTTTTTGGTATCCAACGGGATTAGAACCAGCGACCTTTCAGCTTAGGGGGCGTCTTAACCATACCCCTCCACCAACTATTCTACATCTCACGGATTAACCGAAGTGATAGTTAAATGTTATAAATAATTATATTAAATTAAAAGTAAAATTTTATTAATATTTTATAATGCATATAAATAATTTTTCATGCTTTTTTAATATTTTGGAGGATACTATTGAATAACAAATAACATCAACATTAACAGTTATAAAATGTAAAAATAATTAGTATATATATATATATGCTTTTGTATGAAATTGTGTATAACATCTAGTAAACTAGCAACAACCATATTAATAAGATTAATGTGTTTGGAATACGGCGAGAGGAATATATCACGAGTGAAGTTAATTTAATCGTTGTATCATGATTGGAGTTAACATAATAGTTATTATAATTGCGATTAGAGTTAAAGTTAAGCTAATAGTTGTAAAATCATTGAATTTAAACTAATAATTGTATCTAATAGTTAATTTAAAAGTTAATATATTAACCATTGCAGTTCAATTAAAATTTGTGATTGGAGTCGAAGTTAAGTTAAAGTTGTATCATCATTGGACTTAACCTAATACTTATAATTTTTTTTCCTAAAGAATGTGTCAATTACTTGTATCTAATAGTTAATCTAACATAAAAACCAAGTTGTGGTTGTTAAGCTCATAGTTGAAGTTAAGATCATAGTTGTATCATCATGTTGGAGTTAAGCTAATAGTTGTATTTAATAGTTAATTTAAAAGTTAATATAAATCTATTGTTTTTAATAAAAGAGCTTAGAGTTATCCTGACTTCTAGCTTCCAAATGGAGTTGGACAAAGCCTTATGCACAGTAAGTGGACTCCCAATTGGTTGGTGGAGTTCGAGTGTCACATCAGTTACCATGCCACTAAGTGCAGTTATCACATGAGTTAAGAGGAATTTATTAGGAGTTCAGAGGATTTTATTAGGAATTATACTATCACACGAACTGCACTTTACTTCAACTCCCAACTGCAAAATGAAGTTTGACTAATTAACTCGACTTCGATCTCCTAGATGGAGTTCAAGTGTCACATGGACTACACATTACCATGTCATTAAGTTTACTTATCACATGAGCTATTTTTTATTTTTTATAATTGTTTATAAGGAGTTCGAACGATTAATAGTTAATTCAAAAGTTAATATAAATCTATTGTGGTTAATAAAAGAGCTTTGAGTTATCCTGACTAATCCTTATGCACATTAACTAAACTCCGAGATGGTAGGTGGAGTTCGAGTGTCACTTGAGTTGCACAATACCATGCTACTAAGTGTAGTTATCACATGAGTTCAGAGGAATTTATTAGGAGTTCGAACTATTTTATTAGGAGTTCGACTCTTACATGACTGCACATTAGCTAGACTCCTAGATGCCAAATGCAGTTGGACTAAACTAGACTCCTAGATGCCAAATGCAGTTGGACTAAGCTGTAAGTAATTAGAGTTGAAGTTAAGCTAATAGTTGTATCTAATAGTTAAGTTAATAGTTATCCAATATAACTTTGATTAGAGTTGAAGTTAAGCTAATGGTTGTATCTAATAATCGATGGATTTAAGCTAGTAGTTGTATCTAATAATGGAATAGTTGAAGATTAATTTTAAATTTTACAACTATCACTAACTCTACTTATCACATGTTAATTAAATTATTTTTTATTTTTTTGAAATGATTAATTATTAATTTTAAACGACACTCATATAATCAATCTCGACAGTACACTTGTCTCATTCTCGATAGATGAAAAAGCATAGATGGTAGTCCACCCCAAAATTCTAACATATATAACTCTACTTATCACATGTTAATTAAATTATTTTTTATTTTTTTGAAATTATTAATTATTAATTTTAGAGGACACTCATATAAATACACTTGTCTCATTCTCATTTAATTTTGGATGACTACCATAAAATCAATATGGACAATACACTTGTCTCATTCTCATCTATAGATGAAAAAGCAAGATGGTAATCCACCCCAAAATTTCATTCTCATCTATAGATGAAAAAGCAAGATGGTAATCCACCCCAAAATTTTAACATATATAAGCTAATTAGTCTTTAAAGCTGGTTACCATGAAGATCCAATGGAAAATTTCGTAAACCGCAAAAGCTTAAATGATACTATTTCAGAAATAAATAAATATATAGTATTCGACCATCGGAAACTATTACATTTTGAATTAGCAGGCTTCATTGAGCATATATATATATATATATAGTGACCGCCGGATTCTGCTCGAACTCTACTGCTGAAAGTCATATAGCTCAAAAGCAGCGTTCAAAATTAAACACCTACACTTATAAGTCATATAGCTCAAAACTTAAAAGGCCCAGCTACGGGTTAAGAATCCATAATACTCACATTTAACGAATCCGTGCAGAGGTCCGGAAGAGGAGCTTCGCCTTCAAGTATTTGGCAAACATGGCGCATGCCCAGCCTGCTCCCCGGCTCTGGATGACAACACAACAACTCCAATTTCAGCACCTTCTCCATCTCACCCACATTATATCCGTCCTTCCCCAGCTTAGGATCAGACGCCTCCAACAGCCTTTCCTGGTTGTACAGCTCCCACGCCCACTCCACCAAAATCATTTTCTCGGCGTCCTTCGACAGATCCACAGGCCTCCTCCCGCATGCCACCTCCAACAGCAGGATCCCGAAGCTGAATACGTCCGAACTGGGAGTGGCCTTTCCCGTGTGGATAAGCTCCGGCGCTATGTACCCCAGCGTTCCCACCACATGGGTCGTATGTGGATTCTCTTTGTGTTCATACAGCCTAGCGAGGCCAAAGTCTCCCAGCCGCCCGTTGAGCTCAGAATCCAGAAGCACGTTGCTTGACTTGATGTCTCTGTGGAGGACCATTTTCTCCCAATCCTCGTGCAGATACAGCAGCCCTGCCGCCACGCCCTTCAGAATCGCGTATCGCCGGGGCCAGAGCAGGACTGTTGCTGGGTTCCCGAATATAAGATTATCTAAGCTGCCGTTGGGCATTAATTCGTAAACGATGAATAATTGCTTCTGCCTCCGGCACCAGCCCCGAAGATGAACCAGGTTCCGGTGCTGAAGGCGTCCCATGCTCGAGATCTCTGCGACGAAGCCCTTCATTCCCTCACTGAACTCCTTCGTTATGCATTTCACTGCGACTTCTTGGCCGCTACTAGGGAGAACGCCCTTGTAAACCTTGCCAAAACCCCCTTGCCCCAAAACGTTCTCACCCCGGAATCTTCTGGTGGCGATGCTGAGCTCCTTGTAAGTGAATCTATGGGGCCAGTACTCCTGCTCCCATTCTTCGATCGTTTCCCTGTTTCTGGCTCTTTTCACAAACAGGGCGGCCCCAATCGCCAGCGAGAAGAGAACAAAAGTGGTCAGGGTGACGCCGGCTATGTATCCCGTGTTCTGTCGTTTGGAATACATGTTAGCAAACGATGGGAGCCGCGACACGTCGAGGGGCGGCGCCGTGCCTTCGGTGGTGAAGCTCCACGCCAGAACGTAATGATCTTCGGCGATCATCCCTGTGGCCGCTGAAAATCCGACAAACATCTCTTCTTCCAGAACGTTGTGTAGATCGATTTTCCTAGATATCAGCGGCCTCTGCGGTCTCGGCGAGCCAACCATCGTAATGGTGACATTGACGCGGCTATGAAGATGATCGTAATCGATCCAGGCCTGTATGTTCCGTCCGCTCTTGAGGCTCAATCCATGGAAACTGTCCTCCCCATCCCAATACCCTGCAGGCTCGGTCTGCACCGATATGAGGTTGTTGATGTCTATGCCCACATGATTGGCGTCTGGGTCATTGAATCCCACATTCTTGATCGTATCGAACTCCACTGCGAACAAGTGAGTGGATGCCTGGCCGCAGCTGCTGACGTTTAGCAAGCCCAAAAAGTAGGCTGCCAGAGCACCCTTGGGAGATCTGTTGGGCATCATCACGAAGGCTAATCCGTGTCCGCCTAAGTTATTTGGAGGAGGCATAATTGAGAAAACGAAGGTCGTGCTGAAGGAAAAAACCGTCTGGTTGCTTTTCATCTGCACGGGAATTGAATACAACGCGCGGCCTGAAATGAAATTTGAGTGATTTGTGAGGACAAACGCGAGTTCAGAGCGGATGACTGAAGCACCCTTTTCCAAGATCAAATGGCTTCCATTGAATCCGTTGAAGACAAAAGTGGTGTTTCGATGAGCCTCCTTCATGGCCTGTGCAGCAAAGAGTGGTATGATGAAGCAGATAAAGAGGATACTGCGCCACGGAAGCATAACCAATCGATTCTTTCGTGCGAGCTAAATTCCTCCAATTAAAGATGTTGGATGCTCGATCTTAATATATGGATTTTCTGCTCTGATCTTGTTGTCGGTGTAGACCTATGCCTGTCGAAGGTCCCAACGAATTCATAACGCGACGACTACGACTATTCAGCTCATAAGACGACCAATAATATTCATTGGCGTCTATTCCTAACATGTGGGATTAGGGTTGAACGTCATGGCTACTTGGACGGTCAAAATATATAATTAGATAAGGACGATCGTTACTGGAACAGCGAAATTATGTAGTATAAGCACTAAACTCATATTACATAATTTACTGGAACAGCGAAATTGTCGTTTATCCCACTCGGATAAATATCTATTCAAGTGGCAGTGGGTACTGGGTAGATTTCCTTGGAACCTTGTGCTTGACTGAAACGGAAACGGAGCTGCATAAGGACAACAGGGTTGCCGGAGAACGGAGAGAGGAGGAGTTCCGACCGCACGGTTGTCGAGGAAAGAAGGTTACCGGAGTATATTTTGAAAAAGGAGCCAGTCGAAGTACATACGTTTTGTGTCCACATGTTACAAGATGGTTTAATAGCTATCGCGAAGGGTTTGAAGTTTCGTGAAGTTTCCCTCTCTTACCCACCATATATATTCTTAGCGTTATAATGAAAGACCGCCCAAAAACTGTCAATTTTACTTGGTGTCCGTTTCCCTCTTCCTGTTTAGGGCCTACTTGCAGGCATCGCTTGGGATGACTCCAAGAAAAGCAGCCAAGTCCTCCTCCTCAAAGCCCCTACGGCCATTTGTCGCAACTAAAAAGGTTAATTCCGCAGGAAAGAAAAAGAATGCAACGGCTCCACCACCTCTTATGGCGGCTCCACCACCTGCACGACAACACAGTGGATAAACATGAAAATCAATTGACAAATAGCAAACATGTGGCATCATCTTATTTGCAGGAAAGACGATGAAATGAACAGTGTTTTAAAACCAAACTTCAGATAGAAAAAGGTCTTATGGCTTAATTAGGAGTGTTTAAATATTAGTTTTAGTTATCTTAGTTTACTTTAATATAGGCAAATATAATTATTGAAATTACAAAATTACAGAAATAAAAATTTATAGGAACAATTTTAATGGATTTGGATTAGAAATTCGGGGAAAAAGTAAAGTGTTTTAGTTGTCTTTTATCCTACTGTGGAAATTATAAATGGTATCCAAATTAAAATAGATATGATGAAATAAACAGATAGAAGTAGTTTTGAAAGTTGTAACTCAATGTAAATATAAAAAATAAAAATAAATAAAAAAATCATGTCCATTCATAAAATAAAAAATTATGAAAATTAATTAAAAAATCCATATTTATTAT
>LPNX010545522.1:143520-160659 GCA_001517045.1 Pseudotsuga menziesii | reverse complement strand
TCTATGCTTGACATATACTGGTCAATAGAGTATGTCATGTCATAGTCTATTCTTTCTAGGGAGAATCATGAACCTTGCTTTGTACATTTGTTTCATCATATCTTATACATCATTCCCCATGATCAACTGTTATTCTTTGATCATAGCTTCTTCCATAGCATTCTTTTCTTCATCTTGAGTTATCTCTTGTACCCATGGTGGTCTTCATCCTTCAAGGTGGATCTACAACTCTCTGAAGCTCTTTCTTTCGTCATGGTGTCTCTGACCCTGGGAGCTTCAGATTCATGTTTATTGGAGTGAATCTTGAATTGTCATCACTTGTTCTTCAGAACAAGTCTCATCCTTCTTTTCTTGAATGAGGCTGTACATGACCTTTCCTGCATTTCAAATGCACCAGTTGCATGGTTAGAACTATTTCATAAAACATATGCATAACGATAAATTCTTATGCATCATGCAACTGTTTAGTCAATACAACATTCAACATTCAATCAATGATCTTCTAGGATTTGACCAAGTTCTTTTTGAGAAAGGCTTCTAGCCTCATCTCCCTCTGAAAGTGGAACCTCTATGCTCATGTAGGTGTCTAATCCATTTTCTTCAGAGAGATCATATACTTCTAGGCTTGGAAGTTGTCAACTTCACCAAGATTATCATCAAGCTGATGTCATAGATCACTTTGAAAAGAGAACCTCAAATGAACATAGCAAAGGATTAGATCTTACCGATTTGAGGTGTCCGTCCTCGTTCCGGAGCTGGCTGATCTAGGGTTTGTCACAAAAACCCTAATTTCAAAAACTTGGAATCTTTCAGATATGATTGGCTAGATAGATAGATCTCTTCAAATGGAGCTATCCAATGTACTCCATTTCTGAAAACAATGGAGGGAAGCTCCCGGAACAGGAAGCCCTAATTTTCCAATTTCTTCAGCAGAAATGCCTGTTAATGTTTCTATGATGTCTCCGAAATTTCTGCTCCTCTATGTCTGAAATTTTGTACTGAGGTATCCTCGCATTTCCTTGATCCAAAACCGTAGTTTTCATCAGAATTGGTTTCACCATTTGGGATTTATGATCCTTTTCCCAAGGTGACCTGTTATAGGACTGTTCAGAACAACGAAGTTGTTCAGCATGCCACGTGTCACTGGTTCATCTTCTGAGTCTGATATTCGGACCACCAAAATTAAAGTCCGTGACCTTTCTGTAAAATCTTCAGGAATTCCATTTGGACCTCTGTAGCCCAAGATATTGCAATTCTCCCCAAGTGTCCTGTTTAGGGATGAATTCTGGAAGAGGCTAGAACCCTAACTTGGAGAGAATATATCTCCTGGAATACAGTGAATATGAGGATTAATTTTGGAAACATTGTTCATCAAGATTTTATATTCAACCCCTGTAATTTTCAGCTCTTGATCCTTCGCCAATCTCGGAATATAGCGAATGTTCCAAAACGTAGCAGTTTTAGTATTTAGGGTTTTTCTAGCTCGGGGTGAAACTAGGGTTTGACTTTCCCAGAGATTGACCCAACCAAAAATATTGATCCAGGTCTTTAAACTTAGTTTTTGATGAGGAGAACAATCCTATGCTGGTCTCACTCAAAAATTCCTCTTCTGTAGAAAGCCCTAATTTTCACATCGAAAATTGAAAATGCTCGGAATCGAATTCCGCTTCAACAGAACGATGCACCCTTCAAAGGAGAGTCAGCCTAGCCTTCTTTTGCTGATTGATTGTGGAGAGAGAACCAAAAAATAAGAAGCCCTAGCTTCTGTAACTTGTGAAAGCTTTCCTATTCAGGTTAGCTCTGATACCATGTTAAATTTTCATATGCTTAAGTAAGACATCAGTATATCATTTCATTTTTCATAATAAAAGCATATAAAACAGGATCACTGAAAGAAACAGTATCACAAGAACAACACGGATTTATCCTGGGAAAACCCTAAAGGGAAAAACCCAGCAAAAGCTTCCTCAATATAGATGCCCCCAAAAGGGAAAAAGGTAAAACCAACAAGGAGATCAAAAACCTGATTCTCCTCCTTCTCCAGCAACTCCTCTCCTCCACAAGTGCGCTATTCCAAGTGAGTGTGTGTGTCTCAAATGAGGAGCACTACACCTCTATTTATATTCATCCATTTACTTAAAGTTTACTCAATTAACATGTCGGCTTAAGTTAACTTATGTAGTCTCGAGTTACACATGTAGGCTCAAGTAACCACACTGGGGTGCTGATGACCCACCTTTACAATTTGAGGGGACTACCTCATGACTCTTATTAGTTCTTCCGATTAGGAGCATCGAGGTACAATGTAATACAAGTGGTTCTCCCGGTTGGACCATCGGGGACCACAAAAGATACATAAATAATAGTCTTCGAAGTTACAATATGTCAACATCAACATGATAGTCACCCCCAATATGGGGCCATAGATCCATAGGAGAGGTATTCTCAAACCAAAAGTTATGGTGTGCTCATCTCAACATTGAGAACATTGCCACAAAAAAAAAGATATATCTCAATCACATAGAAACCTTTTTCAACGAAAAAACAATGTTCCTTACTAGAAATATCAATCTGGATGTAATGGAACAAGTATCAAAACCTAGACATGATAAAAAATAGATGAACCAAAACATAATGTTGCACCAATTTCACATTGTCAAAAACCACAACTACACCTTTTTCCATTTAAACTTTATGTTCCATCTACACTTCCTAGTGTAATGATATTCCCTTCACTACAAAATTCCCTTAGGAAATCACCATCCACCATCGAGTTTTGCTAGATTCATATAGCGATAAGCAATGGGATAAGGAATCATGTTGTGTTATGCACAGTCAATCTTCAATCCCCATTACAATGTCTTCAAACTGCATGACAAGGCATTCAATATTCAACAATACAATGCATATATTAATCAATAGCATGTACTTTCCAAAAAAGAGAACACGCCACTTCACTGGAGATCTCAAGAGGAAAACAAGATAAGAGAATGAGCAAAAACTCATTCCAAGACACAAATAGCCGTTCAAATATCAAGTGAGTGATTTGAATTCCAAGAGAGGTAACTCGAAATATTAGAGTCCAAATCGAATTGATGAGAGAAAGGAGTTACTCATTCATGAGATTCCTTCCTATAATAGCAAAAGTTAGAGTAAGGAGGGGGTTACACTATTTGCAAGGAGTGCAGGCTAAAAATAGCCAGTGAGGGCACATGAGTGGATGAAGAGAATATTAAGAGGCTAAGAAGGGAACATTATCCAAGTAGGCCCCACCAATCATCAAAAAGGACTCAATAGTTTCTCCATACCCAAAATAATCAAAAATAGGGTCCAACAAGTAATGTTGGGGAGAGAAACAACTCCTAGTCCCCAATAGATTAACTAGTGGAATCCATGCCCCCCCATTCTCATTAGTTGTCCATGTTGAGATAGTTATTTAATTAAACAACAACAATAATAATAATGTCCAAATTCCATAGTCATGTCACCTTGTCCCCAATAATAACATTTGTCCCAGGATTGACAATCGGGGTATTACATAAGGGTCACACTTGACCAAAAGCTAATCACTAGGAGAGAGACCAATTTTCATTAGTATAGAATAAGCATGGGACATGGTGAATTTGTTCTCACTATGAATCCTTGATTAAAACCACAATTAAAAAGAAATACAAAATCCCCTAGATTGATGATGAACTCCATCAATGCAAAGGTGCCACATTTTTTAAAAGATTGATATTAAGTCAAGATATCACCAACTAGAAATTGAACTAACTAATGCGTCAAAGATAACCTCCAAGTATGAGAAATGCCTCTTTGAGTGGTTGGTCATTCCCCTTGTCTTGAGTAATGTACTGATAATGTTAATGAGAATAGACATTTTGTTACATTCCCCAATTTTGCAAAAACAATTTTATATTATTTGAGGAACAATATATTAAATTTTATGTTAAGTTGTAATTGATGACCCAGTGGGGTCAAGGATATTTAAAGTAAATTCTGAATAATTTATTTATAAATAAATAATTGAGGAGACAACAGCTTAGGAGAGCTGTTGAAAGAGTGTGTACTGGTCAAATTGGTGGAGGAGACTGGGTGGAGATCAAACTGACATGTGGAAGCATCCTCAAACCACTTCCAACTGTTGTAGGTGGAAACCTCCCTACATTTGTGGTCATGATTCCCCAAGGAAGTGGAATCAGAGTAGGTGTCTCAATTAAAAAAAACTGACCCAAAATACCTAGGCAATCTTTATAAAAATTCCCATTGAAGAGAGCTGAGGCTGCTCATTCTAGAGAAGTGATCATTCAGGGTGAATGAATGTACTTCAGAGAAATTCAATGGAAGGGAGATTTGGAAAGTGTTTTAGGGGATAACTACTGATTGATATAGTTTCAGATTTTAAGCTGAAGATCATACTGCTGAGAGCAGAGTGTTTTACTGAGGTATTGAACTAGTCAGTTGACAGAGGGTTCTACTATTGGCATCTCCACCAGTTCTCAGCCAAGAAGACCAGGAACAGGCTCGGGGGTCTTGAGGAAGCGTTGTTTGAGCACTCTCCAAGAGATTGGTAGGGAGGAACGACCTCCTAAAGCTGTTGTCATCTTGTCCTCAACAAGTTCTATGTTATTTTGTTTTACTATTTTAGTTAAATAAATTTTAGTTTAACTGCTATGTGAATGTTAAAAGTTCAGAGTTTATGAAATGCTAGATTTTGTATTCTTCTTAGATTGTTATAGAAATGAAATTGGTTTAGAAGAATAGTGAAATAGAATGAAAATAAATTTCTACACTGTGTTTTTCCACACCTAGAAACCAGGTCGTACTCTAGCATAGTTAGAATGCTTTAAGTAGATAACAGAATAAAAATAGTGATAAGGAATTGTATCCTTAGATAACAGAGTAAATTTATTCCAGTGTTATGGTTTATTTGTGTCTATAGTTTTTACTTAGTGTAAATAAATAAAAATACAAGAAAAGAAAACAATAAACTACATTAGAGTCACAGTAACAGTATACTGATAAAATAAAAGTTTATAGAAGATAACAACTAAGTATATAAACAAGTTATTAACCACACATTTTATCTCTTAAAACTATTAACTAAATCTTAAACTATTACCTAATAAAAACCAGATTAGGGTTATGTTTATAAACCCTTTATTTTTGAGAAATAAACAGAGTTACATAGTTAACCATTTATTCTTTACATAGCTCTGAATAATTCTAAGTTACAGAATAGTAAATCAAACAAATGTAACATTAAATAAAATAAAACTAAGAAATTACTTATTCAGGAAATAATTATATCTACGAGACAGGCTTACAACCTGTGAAAGAAAAACCTGAGGGTCGAAACCCTAACAACTAAATTACCTATTTATTAATTAATTTATTTAAGTTTTAGTTCATCTACATTGATAACTGTATAAACAAAATTTATAAGAAGATTATAACTCATACTTTAGACTCTTTACAACCTTTTCTTAAGACACATATCTTTTATAAACAGTAAAATAATTATATAGTTAACAGGTTAATAAACCACCATACACCTGTAATAGCCAAGCTGAAGCAACAAGAAACAATGCCCAAGTAATAATTAATTTAAGAATACATTTACACAAGGTTTTCTTTTCCATTTAACCCTATTTATTACAATCTGGACTGATAAGTATAAATTATAAATTTTACATTACAACTAATCTACAGTCTTTGCATTAACAATATTTACTTACAAAAGACATCATTAACAGTAAATTTTATTCACTGACAGTTGAAGAAGGAAAAACCTAATTTTACAGTATCTTTAGTTACAGGTTAACGAAATCATAACAACGCGAGACAGAGATCAAGTTTAACAAAATCTTATTTATAAAACCAACTGTAATACATTGTCAAGCCGTAAGGCTGATTCCTAATTAAAAAACCAAATACATATCACGGCTCGAAGGTCGGTATTACTCAACATAACCGCAAAGGTTTGCAAGTAAAAACTGGAAAGCAACATCTTATTAAAATATCTTAACTAACAAGAAACAGACTCAGGATTCCAAGCACTGTATTTTTCTCCTTTAACAACCCTCATTGCAAGTAGGGAAAAACACATTTTTGAACCAGGGCTTACCAGTTGGGGTCACCAGTACACAAAATCCGGCCATTGTATTTTTCCTTTCCACTGAAGACTGGAGCATACTTGGGTTCCTATAAATAGCACAATACCGTGCATAAGAGTAATGCTAAGCTTCTAAGCTTAAAACCCTAAAAAAATAAATAACTCAATAAAGAATTTTTATAATGAAATTTGAGTTGTCTTTACCTATCAACAAGAAGAGAAATTGAGCAACGAAGAATCTGTCACCAGGTTTTGCATTTTATGCAGAGGAGTATTCAAACTCTACGCGACGCTGAAGGGAAAATAGTGTCGACAAGATCAAGTTTCACAAGCCGTGACGAGCCGCAAGAAAACTAAACTGAAACCTTGGAAAGGCCGAGAGCCAAACGCAACAACCAATAACCACTCACGCAGTGAGACTCACAACCATGAAGTTATGGATTCTAAGACTGAGTAACAAGTCTACAACAACAACAAACTCAATCCACGAAGCAAGCACACAGATGAATAGGCTCTCATGGCTGTAAAAAAAAACCACACAAAGCAGTCTGCAAGCCAATGAAACCCTCGGAGACAAATGACAAGAGAATAGGGTTTCGAGCCTTTTAAGTCACCAATGCATGGACGAGGGCAGACCACGTGCCTCCAAATCTTTCAGCCACACATGGGTTTGGTCTATAGTCATTTGTGTTTTCAATTATCCAATTATTATTACAATGATTTATTAATAGACTATGCAAATGACTATGGATTGTTTATACATTCGCCTTTTGAAACATAAACTATATCATTGTCATCACTAGTATTGAGGGTTATAATAATAGTTAACAATAATTCGAGGTCGTTGACCATAGAATAAAATATGTCCAAACAATGATTTGCATAATTACTTCACAATCGACTTTAAAATAGTTACAAACCATATCATTTGCAAATGGTGGTTAAGATTAGTTACTTTTGATGATAACTAATATTCATAGTTGGGCTATAGAGTAAAGTTATTTAAACCATATCAAATAAACAATCACAAGGCTCAACCTTAATGTAAGCTTTTACATTTAATGTTTTGTAGGCTCAGCTTATCAATGACAATAATAATGATTCCTATCATTATTTACAAAGACTGTTTTTGTTTGTTTATGTGTAATTGGTTCTAGCATAGTATAGGAACCTTAGTTATAATGTTTCACTTGAGATAGACCTTAGTTTGAAATATCTAGGTAGTAAATCTACCATAGTAGTTATTATAAACTACAACCTATTATAAGTGAGACAACTTGATAATAGTAATATTATTATGGAGTTAACCATGCACGAGGTTTATAATTATAGGAATAACACTGATAATGTATTTCCTATGAATTAGACTTTATAAAAAGTGATGGTAGGTAGTATTCCATCTTAGGATGATGTATCAAGTTACAAGAATCCAACTTATAATGTTATAGAAAATTCCAGGTAGTAAGAAAAGGGAAAACCAATAAGTGTAAAGGGAATCCCTAGAAAAACAACTGTAAGGCAGATTTTTTCTCTACAGCTTAAGAGAGTTGTTAGGAAAGGTTGTAAGGCTTATGCAGTAACAGTAATTAATGAGGAAAATCTAAATAATACAGATAAATTAAAATTGGAGGATATACCAGTTTTAAAAGAGTATGCAGATGTATTTTCAGAAGAAATTCTGGGACTACCTCCAAAAAGGGAACTAGATTTTACCATTGAGCTGGTAATTGGTGCAGTACCCAGCTCAAAGGCCCCTTATCGGATGAACATACTTGAACTTAGTGAACTTAAATCACAATTAAAAGAACTTATTGACAAGAAGTATATTCGACCCAGTCTGTCTCCCTGGGGGGCACCTGTCATCTTCGTTAAGAAAAAGGACGAAACTCTACGACTTTTTATAGATTACCGTTAGTTGAATAAGATGACTATTAAAAATAGATACCCATTGCCTTGCATAGATGATCTGTTTGATCAAATACGTGGAGCCACGGTGTTTTCAAAAATGGATTTAAGGTCTGGATATCACCAAGCTAGGATTAAAGATGAAGATATTTTTAAGACAGCCTTTAGGACTCAATATGGCCATTACGAGTTTGTCATCATGCCATTCGGGCTTACTAACGCCCCAGCTGTTTTTATGTGTTTAATGAACAATGTAATGCATAAATATTTGGACAAGTTTGTGGTTGTGTTTATCGTCGACATATTAATCTATTCAAAATATGAAGAAGACCATAAAGAACATTTAAAAATTGTTTTGCAAGAGTTACGAGATCATCAACTCTTTGCAAAGTTTTGTAAATGCAATTTCTTTAGGGATAAAATCTAGTACTTAGGTCATGTGGTGACTAAGGACGGAATTTCGATGGATCCCAAAAAGATAAAGGTGATTTAAGATTGGTCAGTTCCTAAATATGTAACTGATGTTCAATCCTTCATGGGAATTACCGGTTACTACCTAAGGTTCATTGAAGGGTTTTCGAGAATCGCAAATCCGATAACCTCTTTGCAGAATAAGGGAAAGAAGTTTGATTGGAATCAGAAGTGAGAGGAGATTTTTAAAAAGTTAAAAACGTTATTAACCAGTGCACCTATTTTAAGAATAGCTGATCCAAATAAAGATTTTGTAGTGTGAACTGATGCCTGCAATGATGGTTTAGGCGGAGTATTGACTCAAGAAGGGCATGTTATCGCTTATGAATCTAGGAAATTAAAAATTCATGAAAAGAATTATGCAACTTATGATTTGGAATTAGCTGCTGTCCTACATGCTCTAAAGATGCGACATCATCATTTAATTGGAAAATAATTTATTCTAATGACAGATAATAAAGGTTTGAAATATCTGTTAGATCAACCTAACCTAAATGCTAGACAAGCTAGGTGGCTAGCTTTTCTAAGTGAGTATGATTTCGAAATTCAACACATTAAAGGGGAAGAAAATAGAGTTGTTGATGCATTAAGTAGAAATGCAAGGTTGAACTTTACAACAGTTATTAGCACTTATACAACAGATCTGGAAGAATAGCTTAAAGCAGGGTTAGAACAAGATGAAATTTATAAAAAAATACAAGCAAAAATGAAAGAAAATCCAACAGAAAATATAAGTAAAGGGTACAGCTTGAATGAAAAAGGATTTTTACTATATAAAGACAGAATGTATGTACCTAATGTACCTAAAGTTAAGTTAATAATTTTAGATGAAATCCATAAAACCCCTTACTCAGGCCATTTGAGTTATCAGAAGACTATAACTATGTTAAGAAAAGAATATTTTTTGCCAAATATGAAGATTGAACCGATAGAATATTTCGCTAGGTGTTTTGAATGTCAGCAAGTAAAAATTGAACATTAACACCGAGCTGGATTACTTCAGCCATTGCCCATTCCTACTTGGAAATGGGAGATAATTAGTCTTGATTTTGTTACTGGACTGCCTAAAAATCAGAATTTAAATGATTCTATAATGGTAGTAGTTGATAAATTAAGTAAAGCAGCCCATTTTATACCTGTAAAAACTACGTATAAAGTTGCAAACATAGCTGATATATTTTTAAAGCAAATTTTCCGACTGCATGGGATACTGAAAGTTATAATCTCAGATCGAGACCCCAAATTTACAGGTAACTTTTGGAAATATCTGTTTAAAGGATTAAATACTACACTAAATTTTAGTACTTCGTTCCATCCTCAAACTGATGGACAGAATGAAAGAATAAACCAAGTACTGGAAGATTTACTAAGAATGTATGTAAAAGATCAGCCAGATAAATGGGAGAATTATTTGCACCTAGTGGAATTTTCTTATAATAATAATTATCAAGCTTCGGCGAGGTTTAGTCCTTTCGAAATCTTGTATGGAAGGAAGTGTAACACTCCTATCTCTTGGAGTAATCCGGTGGACAGATTAGTATTAGGTCCTGAATTATTGAAAGAAATGGAATAAATTGTAAAGCAGGTACAAGGTAATCTGAAAATTGCGCAAGATCGACAGAAAAGTCAAGCAGACCTTAAAAGAACTCCAAAAGAGTTTCAGGTAGGTGAACATGTGTTCATCAAGGTGAGACCCAAAAAGAGCTCTCTGAGGTTGGGTAGTTGTGCAAAACTAGTACCTCCTTACTATGTTCCTTTTGAAATACTGTCGAGGATTGGACAGGTAGCTTATCAGTTAGCCTTACCACCGAATTTAAGAGTTCATAATGTTTTTCAAATTTCTATTTAAATAAATATGTTCATCATGATACTCATGTTGTTAATTGGAATGATGTACAGGTGGAACCAGAAGGAGATTTTCTGGTGGAACTGGACTATATCCTTGAGCGGAGGCAGATCACACTTCGGAACCACACCATTGGTCAGGTGAAGGTGTAATGGAAGCACCTTAGTCCAGAAGAAGCCACCTGGGAATTGGAAAGTCATATGCGGGATGCATATCCAATTCTGTTCTAGGGGAATTCTGAGGACGAGGAATAAATAACCTCAAGGACGATGTTATAATTTAAGGGGGTGTGTATGTCACATGCCCCAATTTTGCAAAAACAATTTTATATTATTTGAGGAACAATATGTTAAATTTTATGCTAAGTTGTAATTGATGACCCAATGGGGTCAAGGATATTTAATGTAAATTATGAATATTTTATTTATAAATAAATAAATGAGGAGACAACAGCTTAGGAGAGTTGTTGAAAGAGTGTTTACTGGTTAAATTGGTGGAGGAGACGGGGTGGAGAGCAAATTGACATGTGGCAGCATCCTCAAACCACTTCCAACTGTTGCAGGTGGCAACCTCCCTACATTTGTGGTCATGATTCCCCAAGGAAATGGAATCAGAGTAGGTGGCTAAATTAATGAAAACTGACCCAAAAGACCTAGGCAATCTTTATAAAAATTCACAAGAAAACTGAACTGAAACCTTGGACAGGCCGAGAGCCAAACGCAACAACCAATAACCACTCATGCAATGAGACTCACAGAGACGAAGTTATGGATTCTAAGACTGAGTAACAAGTCGACAGCAACAACAAACTCAAGCCACGGAGCAATCACGCAGAGGAACAACCTCTCATGGCTGTAAAAAAAAACTACACAGAGCAGCTTGCAGGCCAACGAAACCCTCGAAGACAAATGACAAGAGAATAGGGTTTCCAGCCTTTTAAGTCACCAATGCATGGATGAGGGCAGACCACGTACCTCCAAATATTTCAACCACACATGGGTTTGATCTATAATCATCTGCGTTTTCAATTATCCAATTATTATTACAATGATTTATTAACAGACTATGCAAACGACTATGGATTGTTTATACATTCGCCTTTTGAAACATAAACTATATCACTATCATCGCTAGTATCAAGGGTTATAATAATAGTTAACAAGAATTCTAGGTCATTGACCATAGAATAAAATATGTCCAAACAATGATTTGCATAATTACTTCACAATCGACTTTAAAATAGTTACAAACCATATCATTTGCAAATGGTGGTTAAGAATAGTTACTTTTGCTAATAACTAATATTCATAGTTGGACTATAGAGTAAAGGTATTTAAACCATATCAAATAAGTAAAGGTATCTTTTGTTTCGCTAAGTATGATAAAGATAACGATCTTTATATATAAACTAGAATACTTCCTTAGAAACAAAAACAATGGAAGACAATTACTTTACCTCATCAGAGCTTGCTGTTAAATAATCACTTTATTTACTAGCATTTTAACATGCAACAGATATACTTCTTGCTACCTTATGAATTAAAATTCTACTTGATCGATCGCACGGGGGTGTCAACTAGGGACCAATATGATATCACGTTCGTTCATATTGGGGTGGTTAAAAATTAAAAAATTAAAAGTCAATATATTGGTGGTATATTAGGGGTAATAAGGGTTTTTTATAAGTATATAAATATCCAATATGTTTAGGGTTATTTTATTCCAAATTTCTGCCCGCGCCCTTCACCACCAGTGCTCCACCATAAGCCTGTGTGCACCTTGCGTATGCTGCTGAGTTTCTCTGGTGCATAGCGTTTTCTCTCACACTGTCTTTGCTGCTGCTACGGTCACGGGTTCCACCCCAGCCACCTCCTTCATTTCTTTTGTTTTTTTCCTCTACAATTTCTGTGTTTTGAGTGGTCTTTATATGAGATTATAAGAATGGTATTTGTTGATCATAATTTGCAGTAGTGTGGCTGTGGAGAAGTAGGTGAGTTTGTGGCTGTGGAGAAGTAGGTGAGTTTAGAGTACTTGGTTTACAGAACAATGATGCTCAGCCTTGTTCAAATCTGCATGATTCCACCGATTGGCCATAGGTATATACATGTACATGTCAGAATGATTGCTTATTTGGTTTTTACTTGTAGTTTTGTTCATGATTTTGTCTGCGTGAGGCTTCCTCACACTGTCTTTGTTGCCGCTCAATGGTCACGGGTTCCACCCCAACCACCTCCATCATTTCTTTTGTTCTTTTCCTCTGCAATTTCTGTGTTTTGAGTGGTGGGTCTGTTCAAGCGGTGGATTACGCTATTTGGGAAGACTATGCTTCCTGTTCGAGTGGTAGTCCATGGTGAGGCACTACCATTTGAATCTCGGCAAGAAAAATTTATTTGGTGGGTGGGTTCCTCTGTTCCGCCGATGCATGCATAAACTGAGGGCCCTTCCTCAAAACACTGCTTCAATAGCAGAATCAACGGCCTAATCACTTGCTAAATCTACTAGCCTAAGGGACATCCATAGCTCAATCAGTCTAATTTGGTGGAACTTCTGACCTGCATAGGCATGTGGACACTTCTGAGGAATAATTGCAACCATTTAACTAAATAACTATATTTCAGGTTTTAAAATATGGCAAAATTAAAATCCTTCCAAAACTCTCATTTTTAATGTATCTAGTTTCATTAATCGGGCTGCCTGTGGATGAACAATTATTGAAAATGAGTTTTTTAAAATATCTGGAAGGACGTGCATAAAGCATACCTTAAACTATGTTTGTGGAGATGTTTTATGAAAGTCCGTTTCCTTATAAAATTGTACAAATAATATGGTCAATAGAGTAATTGTGACTTTGGCATAGCAGCCAGATTAGTAATCTGTCCAATCAGAATCTAATTTTACTGCATAGAACGCCTTTGGATTTGGTCATAACAATTGCTCACATTAGTTTCTCAGTGTCATTTTTCAATCATGGCGACCAGTGAGACTGAGAATGGATTCAGGAAGAGAAGGGTGTGCATCATAGGAGCAGGTATGAGTGGCCTCGTTGCAACCAAGTATCTACTAAATCTGAATATGGATCCCATTGTATTCGAAGTAAAACAAGGAATTGGAGGAGTCTGGAGGGAAACATTTTCCTCCACAAGGGTGCAGACTCCTCGCCATGAATATGAGTTCAGTGATTTTCCATGGCCAAACCATGTTACTCACAAACATTCCACTCACTCTGAGGTTATGGACTACTTCCAGAGCTATGCCATGCAGTTTGGATTGCTTGATCACATTCACTTCAATTCCAAAGTGGTGGAGATTCGATATATTGGCAAAGAATTTTGTGAAAGCAGTCTCAAACATGCTGGATTATGGAGTAAGAATGGAGGCCCATATGCAGACAGTGCAGTTTGGGATGTGGCTGTGCAGAAAAGTAATGGAGAATCCATAGAGGTAGAGAATGAAAACAATATAGATCAATAGGTTTGCTTCTTAATTTTTGAGATGTCCAAGCATTGTTTATATTCAATGTTCAATTCTATCCATTGTTTATATTCATTGCTTCTTGATTTAAAGATCAGTTATAGTCAATGTTGACAGATCCATGTAAATTACAGTCACATCAGAAAGTGGCCCTCTTTCTAATGCAAACAGAGTGATTTCCATTTTAAGGCATATAGAATATTCTGGTCTGGTGTTTTGTTTTATAATTGATACTCAGTTTTCTGACATGGGTGGGAAAATGACTAGTAGTCAAGAGTTAACTGCCAGATATGAATATACTCAGGGATATTTTAATGGTAGGGGCAGTAAAACAATATTGTAAAATAGTAGTCTTTTTCCCCAATCTATCAGAAATATATTCTCTATGTAAACAAAGCAGCTGCATATCTAAACCTAGATTTACAGGGCTTTCAGCTCATGTTTATATTCAATACACCCCGGCCTAAATTTAATAAACCATTGTAGCTACATAGGACCATAACAAGTGTTAGTAAAGCTCTTCCTTGACTAGGTGCAACAAAGTTTTGATTTTGGTTAGTACAGTAGAGATTTATACTAATTAGTGTTTGTTTGTGTTGGTTTATCATCCAGTGGCATCGTTTTGATTTCCTAGTCCTGTGTATTGATAAATATGGGGATCTGCCCAACATTCCATCATTTCCTCCAAATAAAGGTCCAGAAGTATTTCAGGGAAAAGTTTTACATACCAGGGACTACTCAATCTTGGATGAAAACAGTGCCTATGAGCTGATCAAAGGAAAAAGAGTTGTAGTTATTGGATCGCAGAAATCAACAATGGACTTTGCTGTGGAATGTGCTGATGCAAATTGAGGTATGTTACACATTACAAATATGATACAACTTGTGTTTCCATTAATTCAATTCAATTTTATGGGGCTATTAATGGGTTCTTTCTAATTCTTGGGAGGAGAAGATGGCCATCCTTGTACACTGGTCTTCAGAAGAGCACACTGGGTAATTATATCTTACGAGCTCTTTGGATTTCCCCTGCAACTCTTTTATAATTCACAGTTTGCGCAGTTCTTACTAGAAAGGCATGCTCAGGGTTTTGTGCACAGTGTACTATCGCGCCTATTTAGACCACTGGTATTTTTTTCCATCTTATTGGATGACTTATTTTTAAAAGCATGACTAAAATATCATAGATAGATTTTACACTCATTTGTAAAAGCTGTTTCCTGAAGTTTAAGATCTAGTTTTTGAACGCTGGTAATATGGCTGAAGTTTTGTCATTGGTGAAAACATAAATCTACCAAAGATTTCTCAATATTGTGAGACCTATATAAACCAATGAAATTAAAAATTATGCATGCACATAATTGAAATGGCTCCAAGTTGAGATTTGGGGGTGGATCTATACATTCTTCCAAGCCCATGTAGCAATGCTTTGAATCTGATGTTGCATTATATGCATTGAATATGGACAATAGCAGAAGCCCATCTCCCATATAAGGTGCAAGTGGGATTTTTTTTGCTGGTGTAACATTGCATTGAATATGGATGATGTGTTATGTTATGTCATGTATTAAATATGAACAATAACACATTATTTAAATTTGGTTGTCATATACAACACAAACTCATCTCAAGTATACATGAGGTTGCTAAGGCCATGGATCTTCTAATGTATACATGAGGTTGCTAAGGCTATGGATCTTCTATGCCAGTGTAAAAGTGTATTAAATGCAGATGATGCATTTTGTTATGTGTATTGAATATGAACATGAAGACTAACACACAATTTGGTTGTCATATACAACACAAACTCATCTAAAGTATACATGAGGTTGCTAAGGCCATGGATCTTCTATGCCAGTGTAAAAATGTAGATGATGCATTTTGTTATGTGTATTGAATATGAATATGAATATGAACATGAACACCAACACAAAGTATCTAAATTTGGGTTTCATATATTCTTGATGAGAATTCATGAGTTTGGATTTAATCCATGGTTTTTGTATACGATTATTTTAGTAGTAACAATCTCTTCGGTATTGAATTGTATAATGTTATTTTAATACAACAATGTAAATGTATTTTTAGTGTTTGGTGTTTTTTAAGGTTTGATAAACTAAAATTAAACTAAGTAAACTTAATCATCATCATTTTTTTTCTCATTTAATATGTTTGATGTTTTTTTAAAGTCAAATAGACCAAAATTGAACTAAGTGAACTTAACCATCATCATTTTTTTTCTCCTTTAATGCAGAGATCGGCAATATTCAAGTTCATGGAGCTTTACCTATGTTGGAAACTTTCCTTGTGGAAGTATGGTCTTGTTCCAGATCACAACTTTGTTAAGGAGTTATCTTCTTGCAACACATCAACATATCCTGATATTTTGCTTTCAAGAGGAGAGGAAAGGAGCATACTTTTTCGAAAGTCTCCCAATTGAAGTTTCTCCAGTAAGGGGGTTGTACTAGATGATGGAACAAAGGTGGAAACTGATCTTGTCGTATATGCTACCGGTTATGATGCTGAAAAGAAACTCAAAACCCTACTTTTAGAACCTTTTGCTGATGTTCTGGAGAAATCAGCTGGTATAGTTCCTTTATACAGGTCTGGTTACTACTTTCTGTTCTCTTCTCTATATTTTCCTGATGTTAACTCAATTGAGGGAAGAAAGTACATTATAAATCATAAACCTGAAGAAGAAGTTCATTCCATCCTCAAGGCCTAAATCACTTTCATTTGCTGACAATGAACAAACGGGGGGCTCATCCATCCACATATTCCTCATATGGCAATTCTTGTCTATTCAGAAAGCTTATCAAATTTGTATTCTTCTGAAATGCGTTCTGGATGGATGTCCCATTTTCTCTCTGGAAAATTTGTTCTGTGAGTTTAGAGTAATTGGTTTATAGAACAATGATGCTCAACCCTGTTCAAATCTGCATTTTTAGAGTTTTATTGAGTCTTGTACAGGGTAACTGGTTTTTTGGTTTCCAGTTAGATTTGTTTAAACATTGTGCTGATTTTTGTTCTGTGATATTGGCTTATGATTTGCGGGAGAATTACATGCTGTAAACCCTATGTCCCTAGCCCCCTCCCAAAAAGATCATATGTTCGTAGAATATGTTTTCCACAAATTTTCTTCGGGGATAATGGATTTGTATAAATCATATATTTTCATGCCTATTTTATTCGCCTCTAATCTTGTTGCTAAAATGTGGATCTGTTATATATTATAGATGACAAAAGGAACACAGAGGAAGCCCATAAGACAAGCAGTTTTCCCCTGATAAAATTCCATGGCAAAAATTCTACATCCTTATAGCCCCTCTCA
>LPNX010545522.1:110847-137844 GCA_001517045.1 Pseudotsuga menziesii | reverse complement strand
AAAAAAAACTTTTAGAACAAACTGCTTTAGACTTACTTGTCTAAGAAGTTAACCCCAAACTTGAAACTTAAACAAACATCAATTATGTTTTTCTCCATAAGGGTCGGGGCATTATATCTAAAATCAGAGAAGAGTACTTGGATCGGATAATGTTTACATTCTCAGTTTTTGCATCACTTAAGGTGTCTGACACAGTTGTAGAGCTAATTGCCCTTGGTTGAACTTCTCTGAGCAACACTGCCCATGATCATTCTTAAGGCCACTGCTATTTTTCTTTGCTGGGGTCAATATACTAGGTAGAAATATAAAGGGGTATAAAAAATGTAAATGTAAAAATGGATACATGCAATATATAGTGAAAATAGGGGTTTTTTAAAATTGGGAAGGCATATTGGGAGGGGGTTAAAAAAAACGATTTTTGGAGGTATTTTCCAATATTTTTTGAAAATAGGGGTATTGTTTCATATGCCATGAACGAACGTGCTATGGCATAGTTTCACTAAGTGAAGACCCCGTGATCGATTGTTACCTGTTGAACTTGTAAGAACCAGCAATCCATCTGTGTTAGCATAATGCTAAGTAAGCCCAAGTATTTCAAAGATAGATTTCACCTACTTGCCAAAAAGTAAAATTATTAGTAAAGATAAAAGAAATCTGTATGCAGGTCAATCTTATATACATTATGAAAATGAAAATTGTATTAGTTATTGTATTATGAAACTAATTAATACTAATTGTTAAACTGTTTCATTTTCCGCTAATTGCTAGCAGTTAGTAAACTGCGTATTCAGACATTTTATGTTGTCTTAAAAGTTTTAAATTTTTATGAAATTTTGGGGTACTGACATGTGGTATCAGAGCACAAGGTTTAAACACTAGGCCTTGATGAAGCTCAACTTTCTTATATGAAACAATGTATTAAATTATTTTGCTGATGTTGTTTTCTTTTAATGTTATTCAACAGATAAATTTGTTTATGAGTTTAACAACATGTATGGAAAGACTGGAGGAATATGCTGAAGAGGAATCTCCCTTTACTAATCAAGAAAACTTACAAAGAGACCCTATACAAGAAGGCATAACCAATAATTCCTCAGAACTTTTACAAATAGTAGAAGAATTAAAATCTGAAATGGAATCTGTTAAAAAGGAAAATGAGAGGATTCTAAGAGCTCAGGAGGAGTAGTGAGGATAACCACTATACCAGAAAGAGAAAATATAAACCATATGATTAATTTTTTGGAGAGTTTAAAAAGATCAAACCACCAACCTTTAATGGGGAAACTGAGAAGGTGGAGGAAGCGGAATCCTGGTTATCTGGGATGAAGAAGTACTTTCATATTTATAACTATTCTAACCAATTAAAGGCTAGAATGGCTATCTATAATCTTTCAGGGAAAGCTGATATATGGTGGCAAGATTTAAAGAGAGTGAAGGGAATAAAAGAGAAGAACATAAACTAGAGTACCTTTAAGAAGTACTTTAAAAATAATTTTTTATCTGAGCAATACTATGAAGAAAGAGCTAAAGAATTCTATGAGCTTAAACTAGGTACAATGACTATGAAATATTTGAACAGTAAGTTTTTAAGTTTGATTAGGTATGTACCATACCTTGTAGATGAAAAACCAAAGGTACAACGGTTTCTCAACTGTCTACCTTATCACATAAACGATAGGATTGAGTATGACAATCATAAAAATCTGGAAGAAGCTATGAGGAAAGCTAATTTCTGTTATGAACATAATAGAAAAAAGGAGAGTATGGCAAACTGGAAGGCCAAAAAGAATAATAATTATGATCAAAAGAAGAAAGAGTTTGTGCCCAATCGGAATTCTAAAATTTAATAAGGCTAGAAATTTTTCTAATAAGATTTTCCAAGGGAATAAGAATAATTCACCAAACAATCAGAACAATCAAAAGAGTAAAGAGTCTGCTAATAATCATGGTAATTACACAAAAAAATTTGAACGAAAAGAACCCATAAAGTGCTGGGAGTGTAATGGCCCACATTATTCCTCAGTCTGTCCTAATCGGAAAAAGACTTTCAGTAATATCCATACCATACAAGAGGAGATGACTGTTGGAGATTTCGTGAGGACTATGCCCAGGATCAATGCAGCTTTGGAGAATCGACAAGTAGACTATCAAACTTCCATGGTGGAAGTAGAAGGTAAGATAAACCAAACACCCATAGCTATTTTAATTGATCCAGGAGCTAGTATAAGTTATATTTCACCTAAATTGGTAGAAAAATGTAAGCTGCCTGCTGAAAAGTTTGTAAGTTCTTGGTTGGTTCAGTTAGCTACTGGTGCAAAAAGGAAGGTAACTTGTTTTGTAAAGAATTGTGCAGTAGTTATGGATCAATTTGAAACTTTTATAAAGCTTAATGTACTACCTCTGGGTTATTATGACATACTAATCGGTATGGATTGGTTAGAGCAACATAGGGTGATCTTAAACTGTTATGATAAAACCTTTACTGGTATAAATAAAGATGGAAAACCAATAAGTGTAAAGGGAATCCCTATAAAAACAACTGTAAGGTAGATTTCTGCTCGACAGCTTAAGAGAGCTGTTAGGAAAGGTTGTAAGGCTTATGCAGTAATAGTAATTAATGAGGAAAATCTAAATAATATAGATAAATTAAAATTGGAGGATATACCAGTTTTAAAAGAGTATGCAGATGTATTTCCGGAAGAAATTTTGAGATTGCCTCTGAAAAGGGAACTAGATTTTACCATTGAGCTAGTACCTGGTGTAGTACCCAGCTCAAAGGCCCCTTATTGGATGAACATACTTGAACTTAATGAACTTAAATCACAATTAAAAGAACTTATTAACAAGAAGTATATTCGACCCAGTGTGTCTCCCGGGGGGGCACCTGTCATCTTCGTTAAGAAAAAGAACGAAACTCTACGACTTTGTATAGATTACCGTTAGTTGAATAAGATAACTATTAAAAATAGATACCCATTACCTCTCATAGATGATCTGTTTGATCAACTACGTGGATCCACGGTGTTTTCAAAAATTGATTTAAGGTCTAGATATCACCAAGTTAGGATTAAAGATGAAGATATTTTTAAGACAGCCTTTAGGACTTGATATGGCCATTATGAGTTTGTCGTCATGCCATTCGGGCTTACTAATGCCTCAGTTGTTTTTATGTGTTTAATGAACAATGTAATGCATAAATATTTGGACAAGTTTGTGGTCGTGTTTATGGACGACATATTAATCTATTCAAAATATGAAGAAGAGCATAAAGAACATTTAAAAATTGTTTTGCAAGAGTTATGAGATCATCAAATCTTTGCAAAGTTTAGTAAATGCGATTTTCTTTAAGGATAAAATCTAGTACTCAAGTCATGTGGTGACTAAGGACGGAATTTCGGTGGATCCCGAAAAGATAAAGGCGATTGAAGATTGGCTAGTTCCTAAAGATGTAACTGATGTTCGATCCTTCATGGGAATTACTGATTATTACTGGAGGTTCATTGAAGGGTTTTCGAGAATCGCAAATCTGATAACCTCTTTGCAGAAGAAGGGAAAGAAGTTTGATTAGAATCAGAAGTGAGAAGAGAGTTTTAAAAAGTTAAAAACTTTATTAACCAGTGCACCTATTTTAAGAATAGCTGATTCAAATAAAGATTTTGTAGTGTGTACTGACGCCTGCAATGATGGTTTAGGTGGAGTATTGACTCAAGAAGGGCATGTTATCACTTATGAATCTAGGAAATTAAAAATTCATGAAAAGAATTATGCAACTTATGATTTAGAATTAGCTGCTACCATACATGCTCTAAAGATGTGGCATCATAATTTAATTGGAAGAAAATTTATTCTAATGACAGATAATAAAGGTCTGAAGTATCTGTTAGATCAACCTAACCTAAATGCTAGACAAGTTAGGTGGATAGCTTTTCTAATTGAGTATGATTTCGAAATTCAGCACATTAAAGGGAAAGAAAATAAAGTTGATGATGCATTAAGTAGAAATGTGTTGCAGCAGCAACAATTTCCCAAAATTCCAAAAAAATTTGGAACCCTCCTTTGCTTATATTAGCTTGATTTGCTTCGTTGTTTTGGCTTAATAATTCTTCACAAAGGTTTTTCCTGATGCTTGAAACAATCCATTACTTGTTTTTTTATTTTTCTTTACCTTAGAAAGTGTTTTCAAGTTTATGAATCGGAAGAATATTTGCTTGCAGCCCCACCGTTGCGGAAGGATAATCAACTTTGGATTCATTATTTTCTTCGATGCTTTTGGTTTAATCGGCTGATCTTTTGTTTTATGTCAGAACATGTTGCTACTTTAGTCTCCTCCATTGCAGATGGCAGGTCGCCAAGTCTTCCGATCGTCGCTTTGACTTGTCGGACCCCGCTTTGTTATTTTCGCCGATCTGTAAGTTTACGGTTCCGCCATGGCGGAAGAAAGAAACACTAACCTTACCGATCTTTCATTGGTTTTCTCTTCCAATTCAAACCTTCCATAGCGGACTATGATATCCTTTATGCCTCCGCCGTTGCGGCTCCCGTTTCGCTATCGCTACGATGCGCTATTGGTTTGTTTCTCGGTTATCCTTGCGGATAGATTAGTGGTTTGGTCACCCAACGTTGCGGAAGGAATTATCTTGCGTCCTCCGATCCAGAGTTGTCCGCCATCCGATATTTTGTTCCCCGCCGCATGTGGTTGACTATATATAGGTATGGGGTCGGGTTTTTTTATTATTTTATTACTATTGCCGTTTCGACTTACCCACTGTCGCTCTCGTTGTGCTGTCATTCTCTCAAACTTGCAAGGACCCCATTGTCGGTACCCGCATCCAGGTGGCTCAACTGTGGAAGCTTGACCGCCCTTCTTCCCGCCGTCCACGCAGCATTTCCAGGTAGGCTCCTCATTGCATTATCCCGTTCCGTTCGAAGCTGTTGGTTGAATTTTTCTATGGTTGGGGTTTTCCACAGCCTTTTTCCCTTGGCCCGTTAGTTACCCGCATATATATTAAGTTTTTTTGTAGTATTACTATCAGCGGGGGGGGGTTGACCCACCAGGTAGTTTTTCCCTCACTGCCGTTTGATTGCGACCCTGCATTTAGTAAATGGGGGTTTGGTGCAGATGGTCGTTACGCTGTCTGCACCAATCCGCCCCGTGTGATGATGCTTTGGTAGGGGTTGGTTTCATGGTTTTCCTGTGGCGCTTGGTGGTTGCTTCCCCCTTTTTTGATTTCATGCTACCCGTATCCTTCAGACCAGTCGTGTTTCGTCGTGCTGGTCCACGCAAAATTGGTTCACCAAGCCGGTGGAGGGGGATATATCACTGCATACAATTATTGACCATAGTTTGCACAGACGACATTTCTTCCTGAAAACACACCGTGAGAACTCACATTTTTTCCACTGTCTTTCCCGCGCAGCACGATGATCATGGCGCCCGCAGATGGCCCGAGTTTCCTTAATTTTTATGTAGATTTACTTCCCACTCGATGTTATTAATAGAATTGTTTTGGTAGCAGATAGCGGTGTTACCTTGCCCATCTTTACTTCATTTAACTAATTGTTGTTATGGTAAACATAGATGAATTGAAATGCTGGACATGTTGTCTCAATGTTTTCAACATAGTCAGGAATGTCTTAATGTTTACAATTTCATATATGGCAGGAATATTCCGACCTCAAAATGTAAAGAGACAAAAGAAGAAGGCCCCTGTGGTCGAAGAGGACCCTGAAGTAGAAGTTGTCACCAGAACTGAATACATCTATGAAGACACCAAGTGCATATCTGGTGTAGAACCTGAATACCAGTGGGGAGAGATATACAGGATGATCACGTGCCGAGAGGTGCCTGATATGGGCTTGGAAGAAGAAGAAATTTATGCCAACATAGAGAGATCTTCACTGATAAAGATTACCACCAGAACAGAGCTCTTCCCATTCTCTGAAGTGATTGGTTGGATTCTGCCCCAGGTAGATGTAACCACGATGATCCTGGAGAATGTTGAAAAATAGGGCTATGCTGCTTATAGCCTTGGATATGTAGCCCTGGCCTACCACCTTCCAGAAGCACAAGTATTCTTGTCTGACGATTGGTTAAATAACCTCAAAATGGACCTTGTTGAGACTCTTAAAAGAATGCTGTTGACTGGAAAGCATTTCAGAACCAAGGCTATAGGAGAGTATGACACAGCAAGCTTGAGGGCCCCGTATAGGTTCATAGCTTTAATGCTTAACGGGATTTTTGGAAGAGCTCATGGCAGGTTCTTCAAGCTGGAGTGGATACCCATTATTTTTTATGTTGCAACCCAGGGGACTATTTTCAACTGGGCTAACATAGTATCAAACAGTCTTTCAGCCTGTATGGCCTCCACCTTGGGAGGAGTGTCCCAAAAGAGGTCTGAATTTTTTATGAGTTCAATACTTGTTGATTGCATACTGTACAATCAACCTTTCCCCGGTCTAAGATGCATCTGGGATAGGGAGAGGATGCCTGTTTATGCTGCATACAAACCACTATGGGCACACAAATACCATAGTCATTACCGGGAGGTTTGTGAATAGTTCATCATGCCCTTGTATACTCTCATTTTTCTGAAGGAATGCGACTGCATGTTAGAAGAGGCATTGCAGGCAGTCGAAGAATATGCCGATTATTTCCTGACTGAGGATGGACTCTAATTCAGGATGTTTGGAGGATCCAGAGCACCCTCCCTGCTACCCAAATACGCCACGGACCACATCATTCATAAAGAGGTAGTCAGGCAAGTATTCCTGGATGGCATTGGAAGTTTTTTGTTTGAACATAAAAAGACTGCCTATCCTCCTTTGCCTTTCAAGTTAGGGAGCTATAAGTTTAACAGAGTAAAGAAAGCAGATGAGTTTGTAGAAGAACTGGACAATTTTCATTTTGGTGAGATGCCCTTCCGTAGAAATGACTCTCATAGCAAAGTGGCCGAACACTGCAAAGAGCACAACGTCCACTTCGAATACACCCACCATTGGGATAGAGAAGAATCTGTCTTCCGAAATGCATTGAACATGACAACCTTAAGGAGAAGGTTCAAGAAGAAGATAACCACAAAAGGTGGGAAGGGGCAGGATGAACAAGCCAAAGCTGATGAAGAATCAAGGAAACGAAATGAGGAAGCCCAAAGGTTGGCACAAGAAGCTGTAGGGTGGTTACAGGGAGAAGAAGAAGAAAAAAGAAGAGCTGCCCAATAAGCAGCCAAAAATTCATAAGAATATGCTAGGAATGAATAAGAATAAAAGAAAAGAAAGCTTGATGAGGAGCTGCAGAAGCAAGAAGTAGAGAGGCCAGAGCTGACGCAGACAGAGATAGAACAGTCAGCCACTGACACAGCTGGAGGACAGACCCAAGACATTGAAGACCACGAGGTTCAGGACCCAGAAGTACTGATTTCTAGCACACTTGGACAGTCTATGGTCTCTACACTGAAGTTGGTCCCCTTTGAACAGAAGAAAGGGGAATAAATACCTGATTTTAACACTGTTTTCTACGACAAGGAAATAAAGAGGATAGTGAAGAGAACAGAAAGGAAGGTTGAAACAAGAGGTCTACCCAGGAAAATGATAACAGATACACCCGTTGTATTTGGAATAGACCAAGATCCAAGATTCACCATTAGAGCCGGAGCTGCACTGATTCAAGCTTCAGAAGATAATGCGGACAAAATTATGACAGACTTGGAGCAATCCAAGAAGTCCTCTGCTCAACTGAAAGACACATTGAGAAAGGAGAGAGAGGAAAGCAACAGGCTCAAGAGGAAATATGAGGACATGAAAAGGGAGATGAGGTCCTCAAAAGATGAACTGCAACTCCTCCAATCAGAGAGACAAGCTAGTGAAGCTGCACAAGAGCATCTAAAGAGAGTGCAGTAAGAATATCAAGAACTAAAGGTAGAGAAGGAACAACTACTGGGAAGGATAGAATACTTTGAGCTACATAAAACCACCTTGGAGACAAATGAGAAGCAAGCCCAAGAGAAAAAGACAGGACTGCAAGAACAAGTCACCTCCCTGACAACATCTTTACAAGTAGCAAAAGAATATCAAGTTGACCTCAAACCTTCCAAAGAACATGTTTTGGCACAAAAGGCCAAGATGTTTTAGCTACAAACTGCCATGGAAGAAGAGAGATGCAAAGTTTTGCAAATAGATGGCAGATTAGAAGAAATTCTGGAGACTTCCTCTTATTTTGTTGATAGATCTCAGGATGTCATGGAAGTCCTGACCGCAAGAATGGCCAGGTTGGAGAATAATGAGGAAACTCCTGCAGAGCTGCCCTCAAAGAATCAACAGGCCCTGAAGTAGGATTACGAATTGTTAGAGTTTTCCATAGGTATAGCAGAATATTTCAAAAAAGCTGTTAGGAAGACTAAAGGAGCATGCATAGAATTCTTCAGAAGGGTCCTAATTACCTACAACCAGTGCCAAGTGGAAGCTGAGCAGAGGCTAGAGGTTTTTCCAGACCACAATTCATTTGTGGAAATTTTGCAGAGGAGGCATCAAGAGGAGGCAGCAAAAGTACAACACCTTAAATCCCTTGATGACCAGATCTTACGGAATGAAGTTGATCATTCTACCATCAGCGTGCAGCTATTGGAGGATCAACTTCGTCTAAGTGCAGCCAGAATTGAGGCCATCAAGAACCAAGCTGCAAAGTTTGAAATAAACATTCAGCTTTTGGAGCCGTGCACGTTTGAAGGCATTGCATCTGAGGCTTTGGTGTGGAATAAATTCTTAAGTGCTCATGCTGGGCCCTTCTTGTGAATAATCATTCACTTTTGTATGCAACTATTTTGTAAACATTAGAGGAAAGGGAAATTTTGGGAGGCGAAGAGTTGGGAAGCCCAAAAGTCATTTTTGGGCAGCCCAATAGTCTCATCTTTTTGTATAAATGTAGAAGACTTAGAGGAAAAAGGGGATTTTTTCCCAGTTAGACATGAAAAGCGATATTGTAAGAAGAACTACTTTTTTTTGCAATAAAGAATTATTGTTTTCCTGTTGGAGAAAGATTGGTGGGACTTTCAAATGTTATGCTGTGGATTGCGGAAAGATGAACTATTTTGTTTTTCCAGCTTTTGTCCATAAACCGTGAGATCGTTCTAACTATTAGAGCCTATGTTCTTGTTTGAATGTTTTCTGGTTCATTCTTTGGATTTACCACCATGAGTAATGTATGCTGTTCATAAACAATTGGCTATCTGATTGTCTAAATATCTCTAATCATTCATGTGTTGTAGGAAGGAATATCAACTATATGTAATTTCTCTTAATAATGCATGCACAATACACATTACTCAAAACATAAGTTACATTTTGCTCCCCAGGGATAGATAGATAGATAGATAGTTTTATTTTATTACTGCATATGTGATAGAGATGCTTGTGAGTTCTAAGACGAGAGGTAAGAACCTGCGCATAACGTTGTGACTGCTCATTGCATCATTATCACCCTGTATAGTTAAATAGGCACTTGCATGTCATACTTAAGTCAAAAAATACAAAAATACACGGTGGACTGGGCCGCAACCGGTAAAGCCTTTGTTTTTGTTACTTGACCTACGGTAGCCGGAACGCAAACCAGACGGATTCCCCATACCAAACAGTCACGGGCTAGTTGGGAACATTGACTGGGGAGAATCCCTTGCTGTTGTTGCCTGCGAATTTCCAGACCTCAAAAAAATGCAAGGCTAAACTTTACAGTAGTTATCAACACTTATACAACAGATCTGGAAGAGCATCTTAACGCAGGATTAGAACAAGATGAAATTTATCAAAAATTACAAGCAAAAACGAAACAAAATCCAATAGAAAATATAAGTAAAGGGTACAGCTTGAATGAAAAAGGATTTTTACTGTATAAAGATATAATGTATTTACCTAATGTACCTAAAGTTAAGTTAATAATTTTAGATGAAATCCATAAAACTCCTTACTCAGGCCATCCAGGTTATCAGAAGACTATAACTATGTTAAGAAAAGAATATTTTTGGCCAAATATGAATACTGAACCGGCAGAATATATCTCTAGGTGTTTTGAATGTCAACAAGTAAAAACTGAACATCAACACCCAGCTGGATTACTTCAGCCATTGCCCATTCCTAGCTGGAAATGGGAGATAATTAGTCTTGATTTTGTTACTGGACTGCCTAAAAATTAGAATTTAAATGATTCTATAATGGTAGTAGTTGATAAATTAAGTAAAGCAGCCCATTTTATACCTATAAAAACTACGTATAAAGCTACAAACATAGCTGATATATTTTTAAAGCAAATTTTTCGACTGCATGGGATACCGAAAGTTATAATTTCAGATCAAGACCCTAAATTTATAGGTAACTTTTGGAAATCTCTATTTAAAGGATTAAATACTACACTAAATTTTAGTACTTCATTCCATCCTCAAACTGATGGACAGACTGAAAGAATAAACCAAGTACTGGAAGATTTCCTAAGAATGTATGTAAAAGATCAGCCAGGTTAATGGGAGAATTATTTGCACCTAGTGGAATTTGCTTATAATAATAATTATCAAGCTTCAGCGAGATTTAGTCCTTTCGAAATCTTGTATGGAAGGAAGTGTAACAATCCTATCTCTTGGAGTAATCCGGTGGACAGATTAGTATTAGGTCCTAAATTATTGAAAGAAATGGAAGAAATTGTAAAGCAGGTACAAGGTAATCTGAAAATTGCGCAAGATCGACAGAAAAGTCAAGCAGACCTTAAAAGAACTCCAAAAGAGTTTCAGGTAAGTGAACATGTGTTCATCAAGGTGAGACCCAAAAAGAGCTCATTGAGGTTGGGTAGTTGTGAAAAACTAGCACCTCGTTACTATGATCCTTTTGAAATACTGTCTAGGATTGGACAGGTAGCTTATCAGTTAGCCTTACCACCGAATTTAAGAGTTCATAATGTTTTTCACATTTTTGTATTAAAGAAATATGTTCATGATACTAATCATGTTGTTAACTGGAGTGATGTACATGTGGAACCAGAAGGATATTTTCTGGTGGAAACAGACTGTATCCTCAAGCGAAGGGAGATCACACTTCAGAACTGCACCATTGGTCAAGTGAAGGTGCAATGTAAGCACCTTGGTCCAGAAGAAGCCACCTGGGAATTGGAAAGTCATATGCGGGATGCATATCCAATACTGTTCTAGGGGAATTCTGAGGATGAGGAATAAATAACATCGAGGACGGTGTTATAATTTAAAGGGGTGTGTATGTCACATGCCCCAATTTTTCAAAAACAATTTTATATTATTTGAGAAACAATATGTTAAATTTTATGCTAAGTTGTAATTGATGACCCAATGGGGTTAAAGATATTTAATGTAAATTCTGAATATTTTATTTATAAATAAATAAATGAGGAGACAACCGCATAGGAGAGCTGTTAAAAGAGTGTTTACTGGTCAAATTGGTGGAGGAGACTGGGTGGAGAGTAAACTGACATGTGGCAGCATCCTCAAATCACTTCCAACTATTGCAGGTGGAAACCTCCCTACATTTGTGGTCATGATTCCCCAAGGAAGTGGAATCAGAGCAGGTGGCTCAATTAATGAAAACTGACCCAAAAGACCTAGGCAATCTTTATAAAAATTCCCATTGAAGAGAGCTGAGGCCGCTCATTCTAGAGAAGCGATAATTCAGGGTGAATGAATGTACTTCAGATAAATTCAATGGAAGGGAGATTTGGAAAGTGTTTGAGGGGATAATTGCTGATTGATCTAGTTGTAGCTTTTAAGCCGAAGATCATACTGTTGAGAGTAGAGTGTTTTACTGAGGTATTGAACTAGTCAGTTGACATAGGGTTCTACTGTTTTCATCTCCACCAGTTCTCAGCCAAGAAGACCAGGAACAGGCTTGGGGGTCCCAAGGAAGCTTTGTTTGAGTGCTCCCCAGGAGATTGGGAGGGAGGAACAACCTCCTAAAGCTGTTGTTGTCTTGTCCTCAACAGGTTCTATGTTATTTTTTTTACTGTTTTAGTTAAATAAATATTAGTTTAACTGCTATGTGAATGTTAAAAGTTCATAGTTTATGAAATGCCGCGATTTTGTATAGGCTTATTAGATTGTTATAGAAATGAAATTGGTTTAGAAGAATAGTGAAATAGAATGAAAATAAATTTCTACACTATGTTTTTCCACACCAGGAAACCAGGTCGTACTCTAGCATAGTTAGAATGCTTTAAGTAGATAAGAGAATAAAAATAGTGGATAGGAATTGTATCCTTAGATAGCAGAGTAAATTTATTTCAATGTTATGGTTTATTTGTGTTTACATTTTTTACTTAGTGTAAATAAATAAAAATACAAGAAAAGAAAATAGTAAACTACATTAGAGTCACTGTGATAGTATACTGATAAAATAAAAGTTTATACAAGATAACAACTAAGTATATAAACAAGTTATTAACCACACATTTTATCTTTTAAAACTATTACCTATTAAAAACCAGATTAGGGTTATGTGTATAAACCCTTAATTTTTGAGAAATAAAGAGAGTTATATAGTTAACCATTTATTCTTTACAGAGCTTTGAATAATTCTAAGTTACAGAATAGTAAATAAAACAAATGTAACATTACATAACATAAAACTAATAAATTACTTAGTCAAGAAATAATTATATCTACGAGACAAGCTTATAACCTGTGAAAGAAAAACCTAAGGGTCGAAACCCTAACAACTAAATTACCTATTTATAAATTAATTTATTTAAGTTTTAGTCCATCTACATTGATAACTGTATAAGCAAACTTTACAAGAAGATTATAAATCATACTTTAGACTATTTACAGTATTTTCTTAAGACAAATATCTTTTATAAATAGTAAAATAATTATATAGTTAACAGGTTAATAAACCACCATACACCTGTAATAACCAAACTGAAGCAACAAGAAACAATGCCCAAGTAATAATTAATTTAACAATACATTTACACAAGGTTTTCTTTTCCATTTAACCCTAGTTATTACAATTTGGACTAATAAGTATAAAATTATAAATTTTACATTACAACTGATCTACAGTCTTCACATTAACAATATTTACTTACAAAAGAAATCATTAACAGTAAATTTTCTTCACTGACAGTTGAAGAAGGAAAAACCCAATTTTACAGTATCTTTAGTTATAGGTTAACGAAATCATAAAAACCCGAGACAGAGCTCAAGTTTAACAAAATATTATTTATAAAACCAACTGTAATACATTGTCAAGCCGTAAGGCTGAATCCTAATTTAAAAACCAAATACATATCACGGCTCGAAGGCCGGTATTACCCAACATAACCACAAAGGTTTGCAAGTAAAAACTGGAAAGCAACATCTTATTAAAATATCTTAACTAACAAGAAACCGAAACACGCTTCCAAGCACTGTATTTTTTTCCTTCAACTACCATCATTGCAAGTAGGGAAAAACCCATTTTTGAACCAGGGCTTACCAGTTGGGGTCACAAGTACACAGAAGCCGGCCGTTGTATTTTTCCTTTCCACTGAAGACTGGAGCAGACTTGGGTTCCTGTAAATAGCACAATACCGTGCGTTAGAGTAATGCTAAGCTTCTAAGCTTAAAACCCTAACACAATAAATAACTCAATAAAGAATTTTTATAATGAAATTTGAGTTGTCTTTACCTGTCAGCAAGAAGAGAAATCGAGCAATGAAGAATCTGTCACCAACTTTTGCATTTTATGTAGAGAAGTATTCAAACTCTACGTCGACCCTGAAGGGAAAACAATGTCGACAAGCTCAAGTTTCACAAGCTGTGACGAGCCACAAGAAAACTGAACTGAAACCTTGGACAAGCCGAGAGCCAAACGCAACAACCAATAACCACTCAAGGAGTGAGGCTCACATAGACGAAGTTATGGATTCTAAGACTGAGTAACAAGTCTACAACAACAACAAACTCAGGCCATGGAGCAAGCACACAGAGGAACAGTATCTCATGGTTGTAAAAAAAAAAGCACACAGAGCAGCCTGCAGGCCAACGAAACCCTCAGAGACAAATGACAAGAGAATAGGGTTTCGAGCCTTTTAAGTCACCAATGCATGGATGAGGGCAGACCACGTGCCTCCAAATATTTCAACCACACATGGGTTTGGTCTATAGTCATCTGTGTTTTCAATTACCCAATTATTATTACAATGATTTATTAACAGACTATGCAAACGACTATGGATTGTTTATACATTTGCCTTTTGGAACATAAACTATATCATTGTCATCGCTAGTATCGAGGGTTATAATAATAGTTAACAATAATTCTAGGTTGTTTACCATAGAATAAAATATGTCCAAACAATGATTTACATAATTACTTCACAGTCGACTTTAAAATAGTTACAAACCATATCATTTGTAAATGGTGGTTAAGATTAGTTACTTGCGGCTAATAACTAATATTCATAGTTGAACTATAGAGTAAAGGTATTTAAACCATATCAAATAAATGATCACAAGGCTCAACCTTAATGTAATCTTTTACATTTAATGTTTTGTAGGCTTAGCTTATCAATGACAATAATAATGATTCCTATCATTATTTACAAAGACAGTTTTTGTTTGTACGGTGTGTAATTGGTTCTAGCATAGTATAGGAACCTTAGTTATAATGTTTCACTTGAGATAGACCTTAGTTTGAAAGATCTAGGTAGTAAATCTACCATAGTAGTTATTATAAACTACAACCTATTATAAGTGAGACAACTTGATAATAGTAATATTATTATGGAGTTAACCATGCACAAGGTTTATAATTATAGGAATAACACTGATAATGTATTTCCTATGACTTAGACTTTATAAAAAGTGATTGTAGGTAGTATTCCATCTTAGGATGATGTATCAAGTTACAAGAACCCAACTTATAATGTTATAGAAAATTCCAGGTAGTAAGATCTCTACAGGATGCAAGTAACATATAGATTGGTACATTATAAAATAATATGATATTGTATATTGTTACAATAATACATGCAGCAAGGCGATAAGGTAAATACTGAAGTTTATAACTCGATGATGAGCATATTTTTACATTTAAGCAACAGGTTGATAAATTCAATGGCTAGTAAGAAAAGAAAAAATAGAAACATGAACTCTATTGAAAATCTTTAACTTCGATATTGATAGGAGTACTTTCATGAATAAGAGACAGTACAGTTAAACATAACATTAGCGTTATACGCATGTTAAAGTATAAGTAAATGTATGATGAATAACTTGAGCTCTAAGCTCACAGTAAGTATCTTTTGTTTCGCTAAGTATGATAAAGATAACAATCTTTATATCTAAACAGGAATACTGCCTTAGAAACAAAAACAATGGAAGACAATTACTTTACCTCATTAGAGCTTGCTTTTAAATAATCAGTTTATTTACTAGCATTTTAACATGCAACAGATATACTTCTTGCTACCTTATGAATTAAACTTCTACTTGATCGATCGTTACCTATTAAACCTGTAAGAACCAGCAATCCATCTGCGTTAGCATAATGCTAACTAAGCCCAAGTATTTCAAAGATAGATTTCACCTACTTGCCAAAAAGTAAAATTATTAGTAAAGCTAAAAGAAATCTGTATGAAGGTCAATCTTATATACATTACGAAAATGAAAGTTATATTAGTTATTGTATTATGAAACTAATTAATACTAATTGTTAAACTGTTTCATTTTCCGCTAACTGCTAGCAGTTAGTAAACTGCGTATTCAGACATTTTATGTTGTCTTAAAAATTTTAAATTTTTATGAAATTTTGTTGTACTAACACATTTGAGACTCTTCCATTGGTGTACTCCTCACTAAAAATTGGTTTTCATTGGCATATCAAACTAAGACACTCTCACACAATTCATATATATGACACCTATGATACAACATCACTAAGTTAGTGGGTGAGAATGATTTTGAACTTAATCTATCCTCTTACCTTGGGTTACACCTTCCTTTTAATGTGTATTTTCTCCGACCATAGTTCCCACCTTTGTTGGACACATAAAAAATATTAGAGAAATTTACCACTATAGAGTTGAACCCTAATTGCATTGAACAAACTAAAATATACAATATATGGACACCAGGATGAAGAGCACCTACCATTAGAATATACAAGTCTAGTAGATTGTCAAAGTAGCACCATTTCCTTATCATGAATAGTGTTTCACCATGTACTGGACTTGATGGATGTTTTCCCTTTTGGATGTGCCACAATATTAAAAGCAATCCTAAATCTTGCCAAATTTATTCATTTTTTCAAGTCTTGAACTTTTGACACAATTTTCAAGCCTTTCCTATGCATTTTAATGATTATGCTAAATAATACTTATTTAGAAGGGCCCAACTACCAAATTGTACAACTCAAAATAAGCTTTCTAAGTCGGTCCAAAGTGTGACAAAAATGAAACTTGTATATGGAAGCTATATTCTCAAGGAACTTGTTGTGAGTGTTTTCACACTCACACAGGTGAAAATGGGTGTGCTTTCGGCTTAGAGAAGACAAGATAAAAAGCATGCAAGAAACTGGTTCTCGTAGCTAATGTGTGTGAGAGAACTTAGTGAAACCAAGTAAAAACAAGTAAAAATCTAACCATGCAAAGATAAATATAGGAAATGGACCTAAATGTTATTGCATGCATGCCATAAATGTAAGTAAATGTTGTTAACAATAAAAATAAAAATCTTCTCTTTTTACACAAAAAAGTGAAAATGCATGAAATTAAAACCTTTTTAATAATCAACTGTAGACACTACATGGGTGGAGAATACCTCAAATAACTGTGCCCTTGAAGCTAATGGTGAATGTTGTTATCCAATGTCTAAATAGTCTGGTGTTTTCCACGCAACGTCACATTTTAGGGGATGGAGCTCAACTGAAATTAAGCGAGGAAAGGGTAATGGAGGGCTACTGTCAAAACCCCAAAATTTCCGAAAAATTTAAATTTTTTTAAATCTACAAAACATTAAAGTTAAACAGATTAACTAATATTAATTAGTTATGTGTTAACAGCTTGCTATTGAATTTATCAATTCAAATGTTTATTTATTGAACATATCTATAGCTTACTGAATTTTATTCTTTTTGTGACCATAAGGTGAACTGTTATGCATAACTGGGCTTACTTAGCTTTACAGCTAACGCAACGGTTTCTACCTTTCTTACAGATGTACAGGTAATAGGTTGTGATGCTGCACTTGTAATTCTAGAGTATTTATTAAAAGTTCGTCATAAGAGTAAAAGCTCAGAAGAAAGTAAGAGACAATATCATGTCAACTTATGTTAAGGTATAATCAAATTGGGTTCTTCCTAGCAACAGTAAATTATATTTCTATTAATCTGTCAATTTCTCTATTTATTTACAGTTTGCAAATTATACAAAAGTAACTTAGTAGATCTTGAGAAAATGCGAGTAAGGAAACATAGCTATAGAGTCTCTACTAAGGACCCAAATGCAACCAGCATTTCAAGCCATGTGATAACTTCTAAAGAACCTTTCTGTATTATTACAAGGTTTGGCTCATCCTTACAAAGTCCTTGCTTAATAAAAAGAATATTACTAAGTAAAACAATGTCTCATACAATAAAAATAACTTTCTTGTCTTTAGTAATTTGTACTATAGATGCTATTTTAAGCTATGAAAATAACTCCTTTAAGAGATTGCAAACAGAAAGGGAAATACTCCTAGCCTTCTACCATCCTGTCCTTTTTTATGGACTTTTAAACCATGCTAGCAATAAGAGAACTTGGCTTATAAAAACTAGGAAACAATAAACCATTATATAATTTTTATCATAGCCTTGCACTTGGGATCCTTTATATTATTGCAGAGTTATTCCTTCAAACAAGGGATGATCTCCCGGCTAATGGCAATATTAAAATATAATTCAAGGTTTATAATAGCGTGCACTAAAAATAACCATCTAAGATCTTGATATTATTATCCTTTGACCTATTTAAGAGCTCGAGGCAATTCATAATATGATGACAAGGTTTATATTAAACCTGCGCCAATTTAATCTCTCTCTATATATACATCATATACTATACTCCCTCCAAAGAATATAAACTATAGTAACAATGTTACTATCCCAAATCAAATGCCTTTCGATCATCAAGCTTATGATTATAGTGATGTCGATATTGGATTTAATATGATTTCCAATGATTTAAGTAATAGAGTGGAGTATCATGACATATATTAATTGCATGCAGTACTGATTGGTGGATCTTTCGCCGGGACTTTGGTTAACGATGATCATTTAAATGATTTGGAAAATCATTCCTCCACGAAGATTTGTTTGTTAACTATGGAGCAGAACCACTCTACGTTGGTAAATTAAACCACTGTCGTGGCATTATCTCAGCCAAGCACCATGTGGATATAAGTGTTGCATTGTTAACGCTAAACTCCATTGCTCCGTCTCCCTCGGCGTTGGTCGCTCTGCGACTGTGCTGCGCATTCTGCGTGGTCCCTTCTCTGTGAGTCTTCTTCCTAAAGCTTCCTGGTCGTAGCTTATTCCATTCCTGCAAGTTATCGTTTAGTTCTTGCCCTCCCTATCATCGTTTCCTTGTCCTACCGAGCAGTACCCTCGCCAATGCTGTTGCCTCCCTCCGGGGTTTCGTTTGTTGGTCTTACAGCCTTCAAAATCTGTGTAAGTTTGAGAGTTAAACTCCCTTTTACCTCCTTACAGGTACTTTCTCCCTGCGCTGTTGGCTGTGCTAAAAAGATACCAGCGGTCGTGCCTCCTCCATGAAAACAGGTAAGGGTTTAAATACTGTTTACGGTTCGATGTAGATTTTACATCTTCCTTTTATAGCTTACAGCATTCTTATATAGGTTTTTATTTCTTGTAAATGCAGGTTCTTGCAAATCCACGGCGCGGCCACTGGTGAGAGGGCTGGGAAGCGAGCTGCAAACCGGTAAGCCTGGTTACACCATGGCTGGTCCTCCTTATGGTTTTCAAAAGGAACTTTCGTGGGTTGGCTTAAGAAGCCTGAAACCCTTATTGCTTCATTTCAGCCTTAAGACTACTGGTTTTAAGAGTTATTAGGTGAAACCCCTTACACGATGTGAGGGCATTACGGCTTAGGCCGAAGTTGTAAATATCAGTTTGTCTTTTATGCTTTTTAGTACTGAAAAGAAAAACTAGGCTACAAGCCTGTTTGTGAAGAGGTTAAGACCTTGACTCTTCGTTATGACTGTACTCTTATCGGTTCAGGGTTTTTCACCCAAGGGTTTATAATATAAATAATTTACTGTCCTTCTGTAATTTTTGATCTGTTTACCACATACAGTCTTTAAATTTAATTTATAAAGAGTAATAAGATAGATGTAGGCATTGTGATAGCATTCCACTGTAAATTTATAAAGCAGCCGTAAGTAAGTTTATTGTCTTAATTTATAATTAATGTTTCAATGCATATACAGGTATTTATAGGGTCGAACCCTAATTACCGTTGAAGAGATTATTACTGTTTTCCTAGTTTGTTACTGTGTAAGAAATAAATAATATACCGGCTTAGAACAACCTTATAGTATTGTTTTACAATGCGGCTGCAAGTAAATCGTTGCCTTATTTTTATAATTACTACTTTGTTTGTATAATTAGTGCTTCTAGGGTTTTAACCCTAATTTATACAGTTTGGAATTTAATACAGTTTTCGTTATCTAATATTATATATTATAATACATATTCTATTTACATCTGTGAGTAATTAAATGTTTATTAAGCTCGAAGAATGAGCAGTCCAATGTTCTGTTAATTATCTTTGTTTAAAATTATGTAACTGAGTTGTCTTTAACATAAATAGCTCCTTTTTATAAAAAAATACTATCAGGTTAATAACTCGGTTATACTTTGAGTTACTCGTTATGAAAATTCTTAGTATTTGTTTTATTTGTAAAAACCAAACTTACAGGATTCAACCCTAATTTTTTTACAGTTGAGATTCAGTCAGTTGCTCAACCTGACATTTAAGAATTAACATTATAGACCCTGTGGTTGACTGTGAGCAAAATAAAAATAAAGGGTTTAAACCTTAATGGTTAAGCTCGACATTCGATCAATTTACGGTTCTGCATAACTGTGTTATAATACTATTAATAAATTCTTTTACAATGTTTACTGTTAAAAAACGTATTAACTTTTTAAATTATAAAAGTATATAGGGTTTATACCCTATACCAATATCGTAGCTGTTTATATTATTTTCTTGCATTGTTGTAGGCCATGTTATAATACTGTAAAAGCAAATATAATCTTTTCGAATTAGAAAGACCTGTTGTATTCTTATTAGATATTACCATTGTCTTTAAGTAATGTTTATTTTCTTTATAATACACAGAGTAGGACTAGTTTATACATGAACTTTATTTATTTATATCTTGAGTATAAATAGACTAGGCTTATAATAATATACTACTTTGAATGTTATTTCTATAATGTATATAATATAGAAAACATTATTGGTGATCCAATAATGACATTACTTCTTGTCCCTGTTACTATGATTGTTATTTAATGTTATTTACCCAATGTTTGGTTTGGGTTCTTATTTAGTTGTAATACCTGAATATTTCTATATAATACTTATTTAATATTAAAGTATATTTTCATATACATATCTATATAAATACCTGTGTATAAGATATCATTCATTTACCATATTTAAAAATAGAATAACAGTTATGAGATATGCTTAACTTAGCTAAATAAAATAGTATACAGTAATTAGACAATTACATTATTAACTATATTGCAGACTAATACCAATAGGATTTAACTGTAACATTGAATCAGATAAGTAATTATAAGTAATTATATCCTACTGTCAGTATTGTTTTTATTTTTAACTTTAAAAGGTTAAATCCTTTTAACTAGAAGATAACAATCATAAATTTTAAACTGCAGAGATACTTAGTCTATCTTTTCTTTATTACAGCTAGTATTTACAGAAAACAAAGATACAGTACTAGGAATAGTTTTTAAGACTGTAAGAAATTAACTTATGAACTTGTGAAAACACTTGTAGTGACTACAAGTAATATAGGAAACTCGGTTCAGAAGAATACTACTTCTCAACACCGAGATACTGTGCTGGAGTACGGTCTGGTGATACCAGATGTGGAAAAACACAGTAACTATTAACAGTTTTAACTATTGATATTCTGAGATACTAACTTTATTGAAACTAAATAACTACTCAGACATATAAATAAACATAACATGCATCCATTCATACTCAGTAAACATAAATAAATAAATGACAGAACCTGTTTAAGCTGTGGAAAACAACAGCAATGGGAGGCCGTTCCTCCCTACCAACTCCTGGAGAGCACTCAGACAGCGACTTCTCAGGACCCCCGAGCTTGCTCTGGTCTCCCTGGCTGGAACTAGGTGCAGAAATGTCAGATACTAGTCCTCAAACTCAGTATGAATCCTGAACTTAGCAACAAGTTCTCCCAGCTAAAAGCTGTAAATAAAATCAAGTTACTGCAGCAATCCACTCAGAACACTTCCTTACTGTTTTTCCCTCTTTCCTCAATGAAATTCCTGAATAACATTCACCTGAATGAATTCTCTCTGGAATAAAATCTGAGCATCCTCAGCTCTCTTCATTGAGTACTTTTAAAAGATTGCCTAGGTCTTTTTGGGTTAACTGTCATTTAATGAGCCACCTGCTCTGATTCCACTTTCTTGGGGAATCATGACCCCAATTATAGGGAAGTTGCCACTTGCAACTTAGGAAGTGTTTGAGGATACTGCCACTTGTATTTTGCCTTTCCACCTAGTTCCATCCACCAGTTTGACCAGTAACCTCTTTTTAACAGCTCTCCCATGCTGTTATCTCCATAATTTATTTATAAATAATAAAATATTCTGAATTACACTCCATTACTGTTGACTCTGCCGAGTCATCAATCCCTACTTAGGATTAAGTTTAACATAATGTCTCAGAAATATAATAAAACAATTTACATAATTTTACAAAATTGGGGTATGTGACAGCTACATGATTCAAGGGGAAATTTCGATAGCGTACTAGTGCAACAATGGAGAGATATTGAATGAGGGCCTCCACTCTTCTATTTATAATAATTTTGACCAATATAACTTGGCCCATGGTTTTGGATGACCCATACTATTGTTCCATGGTATTGGTATTTTCCCTCTCTTTTTTATCTTGTAATATTTTTTCCATGCATTGTTTTTTAAGGTTTTAATGTTGATTAATAATTTTTTTCTCTTTTTACACAGAAAAACAAAAATGCATGAAATTAAAACCTTTTTATTAATCAACTGTAGACATTACATGGGTGGAGAATACCTCAAATAACCGGGCCCTTGCAGCTAATGGTGAGTGTTGTTATCCAACGTCTAAATAGTCTGGTGTCTTCCATGCAAGGTCACATTTTAGGGAATGGAGCTCAACCAAAATTAAGCAAGGAAAGGGTAATGGAGGGCTACAGGATTCAAGGGGAAATTTCGATAGCATACCAGTGCAACAATTGAGGGCCTCCACTCTTCTATTTATAAGAATTTTGACCAATATAACCTTGCCAATGGTTTTGGATGACCCATACTATTGTTCCATGGTATTGGTATTTTCCCTCTCTTTTTGATTTTTTAATGTTTTTACCCCCTCTTTTTTAACTTTTTGTATTTTGGGGAATATTTCCTTATTTTATGTGGGAAAATAAGTATTTTTATCAAAGATGGTTAAAATGATAGGTTTTTTTGGGTTGGTGGAAAACAAAACTTAGGAAAATAAGTGTGGAGATATGATGACCAAGGTAGTGAGGTAGCTAAACGAATTTATGGTGTTAACATATTCCCCCCTGATGAGTGAGGGAAGAAGCTCACCGCATGGGTGATAGACATCATAGGACTTATGTTTACAAAGAAGGAATGGGACCAAAGTGTGAGATATGAAGACTGTGCTAGAGTAGAGCAAAAAGTCAGTGCCAGGGTTGCAAGGGAAATATATGTAGATACAATCACTCAAATTGGATGGGGCACATATCATCAGAAATATATGGACTAGGAGGGAATACCCATGGTGTCAATATACATAAATGATGAGGCCCATAGGAGGACCTAAAGAATACATAAACCACTACTATGCACATCATAATGGTTCAATGAGAACTGATACATGGATTAAGATGGTAGTCCAAATAACTATTGAGCTAAAGAGTTGAAAATACAACTAGTAGGAAGCACCAAGGGTGCATGATCATGGTTGATGTTTGGAATGGCCAATAACAAGTGAAACTCAGGCCACTGAGCTTCGAAAGTTGGAAGGTACAATATACTGCAATTAGAACTAGATGCACTAGGAATCATAAGGGATTCCAAACACTAACTCAAATGCAACCCAGATACCCAAAGGAACATAATAGTGACTGGGTTCCATGGTGACTCACCAATGTGCTAGAATCAAGGGGCATATGGTGTCTTCGACCAAAGAATTGTGGGACCAATACCCTATACAAATTTGAATAGTGTGAACGAGGATCTAAGGTTGAGCATGTGAGAAACAACTATCTGAAAGGGAAATAAGGTTTCCCTTCCAAGAAATTTCATAGGAACTCACTAATGATGGCGATGAGGCCAAGGTAAAGGGACCTCTAGGTCTATCCTTTGGAATGGATTTGTTTGTGTCAACAAAGGGAGACCTACAACTACCAAGGAAATAATGGTTCCTTGATAGGAGAATGAGTTGCATAAACCTGATGTCATTGGAACATGACACTGAGGTTGAGACTTAGGAAAGGGATGAGTAATGAGACTCAAACTTCCTTTATTTAGAGCATGAAAATAGGGCTGACCTGGAAGCATATGAAACTGATCTTGGGGAGGGAAACATATTTGAGGTGAGGGAGGGGGAGGTGGTCGTACTAGGTACAACTTGAAAATGGATGAATTTGGAGGGGAAAATGTGGATAACTGGGGAGGGGGACTCAAAGGTGACTCATTGTAGAGTACTCTAAACAAAGGTGACTAGAAATTTTGTCGACACAAGATACTATATGTTATCTGTAAGGGTTCTAATAAGTATCGGTTTAGGCCTTCTTCATGGTTTAAGGAGCTCAAAGAAGGGAGTGAAGTATGCTCGAAATGGTATTGTCCCATTGGTTTCATCAAGCCTGGGTCAGTTAATGCTCGTCGGTGTTTCCATTTTTAGAGGGTCTAAAAATAGTGGGAAGACTGCAGCGGTGGTATTCTTTGTAAAGTTAGTCTTCAAGGCCCAAAAAAGAAAAAACGTGTACAGTGGAGAACTCTTCTAGTCAAAAGGGACTAGAGTATTCCTTTTTCGTAAATAGACCAATGAGCCTGAAAAAGGGGTAAACTTATACCCAAAGGACTTTATTTCATGTCTTTTAATGAGCCTGAAAGGAACAAGATCACTCAATAATCTTTTCATTGTTTAAGGTGTAAAAAATGAGCTTACCAGAAACTCTAACCTGGGAGTCTAGGGGAACTGGCCAATCAGTGACAATATGAGAAAATATATGAGGATTTAACTCAATATGTCGAACTATACAAACTCCCTATCCTAAGGGGATGTGAACAACATGGATTGTAAATGAAAGGGGTTCTAATCAACAGTCATCCATGTGAGGGGAGGCTCTACTGCTGATCAAGGGAAAATGTGAAGGGTGGCTGGGCAGGGCTAGTTACTTGAAAATGGGGGTGGGGGAGGGGGGGATATAGGCTCGAGGAGTAATGACTGAGGAAATTCATTGATTCAATAAAGGGGGAGGATGTACTATATTCAAGTTAAGTGATTATACATGTATAGGCGGTCAATACCACTAGGAGGCGCAAAACTAAAAATTGTATCTGTACACATAAAAAGGATACCCAAGCATAAATGTGTGTCTAGAATATAAATAATGAATACAAATACATCTATAAGACATGAATTTCATGATGGCACACAAATCGATGCAAGTCCAGAAGGTGGCCTAATGAAAGGTCAATGATCATGAGAAAAGGTCCCAATAATCAAGAAAGGAATTGAATATGGATTCTTACGGTACAAATGGTGCAAAAATGGACGTCGTGTGACCTTGATAAATGGTCAAGATTACATGTGTGAGAAACGTGAGCATGGTTAAGTTTCTACCCCCATGTTATGGGCATGGGTTTGTGATTATGGATCATGTATGCATTGGGGTGAACTACGGGCTCACTGAAGTATCAAGATGTATGCAATAGGGGAAGGTCAAAATAAGTGAGCCTTCCCCCTATTCCAGGGTCGAGGTAGTCGGTCATGCCCCCTAGTCCAAAGGTGTCGATGAGGTGAATATTCTATTATGAATAGATATCGAATAGACATTGCAAAACTATTGGAAGGGGGTGTATGATGATGTGGATAGCCATGCTGGAAAGATATCTTGGTGATATGATGATGGGGGATGCCTCATCCTAGGTGGATTCCCATAGTATTGTTGACGAGGATGATGAGGAGGAGTAGGAGGTGGGGTCATCTGAGGTGGAGAGGGTGGTGCTTAGGAGGAAACTGTAGCATCATAGTGGTTAGCCTCGTCCCAAAGTTGTCGAGATCTATCCAAATGTGGGAAATGGTGTGTATAATGTCCATAAATGTTGTAGAAGGAACATGATTTATTGGTTCACAACCGTGGATTCTTTTCCTATCACAGTTGTTGGTTAGGGTCTTGATTTAGAAAACGGGACCCATTATTGCTTGGAGGGTTAGAAGGTGGTATGATCCCTCCCTAGCAATGATTATTCCTATGGTTATGCCCACATCTTCTATTCTACTGGGTTTGTTGGTTGTTACGAGAAGGTTTATTAGGGGTTGGTTTTTCTAGGTGTACACTTGTCATTGTGATGCAGGGGAGCCTAAGGGGGTGTCATCACATCCAGATTCAATAGTTGGTTTGGACGAAGATAATAAGGTTACACTACTAGAGGGGGCAGTGTATCCTTGAGAAGGGTTCCCATAAGGAGGTGTTAAGTAAGTAGGGCCATAAACCTAAGGGGTTGAGGTTGAGGGCATATAAGAAGGTGTTTCACTTGAGTTGGAAGTAAGTCAAGATAGGTTAGGACTGTAACTTGGGATAGGGAGCGGTTCCGTCACTGGGGGAGAGGCACTAGATGTAGTGTTGTATGAAGGAGTTTCCATGGGATGCATGTGATTGTAATGTTGAACTAATGATGTGACTGATCCAATAATACCATCAGTGGCATGCGATACCCCCGATGGGTCCTTGCAAGCAGAATATCCGCAAGGAGTGTCAAGAAAGATAGTATATAGGTAACCTAACTAGGCATATATCAAGTCAAAATAATTGGGATTTTAGGATGGCCTCTTCTTCTATCTATGGGAGTTCAGATGTAACATCCTTGGCGATGGAGAGGATTAGAGACTTGAGAAACTAGTTAAGGAAAATCCTATCATCTAACTTGTTTTTGTACAAACTGCATCGTCTACACTATTCATGGATGTGGTCTATGATATGGGTATCATTATTTTGGCGACATGATAAAAGGATCTTAATGTCGACATCATATCTAATGGGAAGCAGAAAGAACTGCAAAATGGTGGATTACAGGGATGAAAAGGTGGAGTGGGTTCCATGTGGTTGATTAATGTACCACTTGGTGGCAATGCCAGTGAAGGTCCTCTGGAGAATATCAAGCCTAACTAAGTCATCAACTATCGAATTTGACGAACAAAATGAGTGAAAGGACATGATGTGATTTTGGGGATCCTCACTGGTCTTCCCCTTAGATTTGGGGATATCCGAAGGGAGTTTGGTAGGCATGGGGGGATAGGTAGGATCATGACGAATGGGTTCAATGGTTAACATGCCATATTAGGGAGGTTCAAGATAGCCATGAATTTCATATTCACAGGAATAGAGGATCCATGTATAGGTATAGTCATGGGAGGGTTCCCAACATGCGTATTCCCTAGAGGGGGGTTGT